>JAIPRL010000556.1:0-129356 GCA_025469235.1 Pemphigus obesinymphae
AAAGTGCGATCGTCAACAATTTAGTATTTTACTGTAGTAGGGAGACATTATTTAATTTGTTAATATTATTATAATAAAATATACATGTCATCATTATATAGTTCGCCGTACCTACTACAATATATAACTACTATTAAAATCTAAAAATAACTGTCTTATAAAGTCACAGACATTTAAAAAAAATTATTGCTATAATAATTAAAATCTGATTAATTGTTTTATTTTACTGTAAACCTTCATTGCATATTTTGTTGAGGTATTTCTATATTACTTGGCGGAATAATTATTATATAATCTAATATTCAAGTTTGTAGGTAGGTACATTATTCTGTCAGTATAAACATTGATTATATAACTATACTTTACTATACTAATACGATACTTCATAATCAATGGTATAAAATATTATTAAACTCAACTTCGCTCAAAATCGTCTTTCAAATGCAATAATTCATCGATAATCGATATATATATATATTATAATATTATATTAGTATTATTTTATTTTTATGAGGTCTGATTTCGATGGTAGGCGTATTGTAAACATAAAACATATATTTGATTCTATTCAGAAAATAAACCACCTTCCATTTGGTTGTACATTCAGTGACTTGACTTTGATAAAAGAAAAGAACAACGGTTTTTATTCTGAATTCACTTTTAAATGTATGATATGTAATAAATTAGATGTTATAACTAGCGAATTTCAAAGTTCTTCGATAATGTGCATAAATACAGCAATGGTTACGGCAGTTGTAAATACGGGGCAAGGATTTTCCCAATTGGATACTTTTACAGCTTTTTTAAATTTGTCAAACATATCCAATCCAACTTATCAAAAAATTCACGGTGATATTCAACAGCACACAAAAGATATTGCTTTTGAGGCAATGATAAACGCTGGTAAAGAAGAGGCTATACTTGCTATAAAGAAAAATAGTGTAAACGCAAATGGAATACCATTAATCACAGTGATAGCCGATGGTGCATGGTCCAAAAGATCTTATAAAAGTGGCTATAATGCTATTTCTGGTGTAGTAAGTACATACTTATTACGTGTATCTATATTATATTTTAATATGAAAAGAAAAATGAAATAAATTATATTTTTCGAAATTCGACATTTAAATTTAAATTTTTATTGAACGCCAAACATTATAATAATAATAAATATGATACTTTTGTTTTTCTCATTTTCTTGTGTTTAAAATATTTATTTTTCTTTAAATTGAATTAATGAATTTTTAATTATTTAGGCCTCAATAATTGGGTAAAGGACAAAAATTTCTATTTATGGGAATACGTAATAAACACTGCTCAGTCTGCCACAAAAGTGAAATTATGAAAAAAGAATCCCCTTCTCATCAATTTTTTCAAAATTGGTCTGGGACATCTACTTTTATGGAAGCTGACATTATTGTAGAGGGTTTCTGTCAAAGTGTGTTAGTGCATAATCTAATATATGATAAGCTTATTGGAGATGATGACTCGAGTGTTATGAAAAAGTTAACACTTGCTAAGCCTTACGCAAATTATGACATATATATATATATATATAATTGAATGTATGAACCACATTCTACGGAACTATTGTAATAGAATTGTTGATATTTCAAGTCGGCGAAAAAGTTCATCTGGAACTGTAGTTCCTGGATTTTTACGAAAAATACTAAAGGACAGACCATTGGAATTAAGGTGCAAATATAATCAATAAATTATATTATTATATATTTTTTTTGTTATTTTTTATTGTTAAATAGGTGTGCAGTGACAAAAGCAATAGCATATAGGAAAGATATGTCTTTGATGCACAACGAAAAAGTAGCACTATTAAAAAAGAATATTTTGAATAGTCCTTATCATGTTTTTGGCAGTCTTCCTGAATATACAAGATAAAAGTTTAAAAAAACTAATTTTTGTTCTATTTATACACTATTTTCTATTTATAATTTTATATTTAGTTATTTTTGTACTGGTCCAAAAGATAAAAATATTAATCTTATCCTCGAAATGGAAACTTGTGGTTTATGGGCTGATATATCAGGAGCAAAAAATATTGTTGCCCACCATGCTAAGAGCTTAATTTACAATGTAAATAATAATTCTGTAGAGGGATTTAATAGTGTAGTGTCAAAATTTGTTGGTGGAAAAAGAATCAACTTTTCTTTACGGGGTAAAATATTTATATTTATATGTAATATAAAACTAATATAGCTAAAGAAAAATTAAAATCCTTTTCAGGATCTTACGGGGCAAGATGTAATGCTACAGTTTCCTCATTTAATTGTATGGCCAAAGTATTTAAATAATTTTCACAAAAAATAGACAAACATTAGTCCAGGTGTACATACCAAAAAATATATTAAAAAGGTGAAAAGAATCCAATATAATAGAAACATCAGTCGACGTTTAAATTTTGGAAAACCGAGGTACCTTATTTTGTCTTACTTATTTATTAGAATATTATTTTTAAAAATAGGTGTACGTCACTCAGTAGGTGTCAGTAGGGGTGAAATCATTTATTTCAATAAAACGATTCTGAATGGAGCTTTAATGTAATACCTATACAAAATATATACTCTGTGAAAATTACGAGCGCAGCATCCTCCTCTTGAAGTTTGAATAATATCATAACAAAATAATAAATGTTGTCGAAAAACTTTAAATGGCTATAAAATCAAAATGTGACTATCAATGTTTGCGATTTTTTAAATATAATTATAATGACATACATTCAATCTTGTATTAAATAATATATTTTAAGGTCTTAAAAATCAAAATTACCCGTTTTAGAACTTAAAAACCTAAAAATCTAAAACTTCTATAAATAGCCCAAAATTTCAACATTTTATTCCCGTCAATATAGTACTATAGGTATTAAATATTATGTAGTGGAGATTTCAAAATTCAAAAATCATAATTTTGGAGTCTAGAAGAAATAACAAGACTCGACGTACCTAATCGTAATTGATCGTTTTAATATATTTTGTTGGTAGTTTTTCTTTACGTATTAAAAAAAAAATATTGAGAAAATCGAAAAATCCCGTTTTCAAAATACCATTCCATTCAAATAAAATTATGGAATATATGTACACGCGTAATAATTGATTTAAATCGTCTAGTCGAAAAGTTATTTCCAGAAAAATAAAAAATAAATATCATAGTGAAACCACTAGCTTCTTCACCACTTAAAAACTATAAAATGTCCTTCGAGTAATCGAGTATTAAAGAATATAGGTACACCACAGGAAGCTGTTGACATTAAAAAACTAAAACGCATGTCAAATTGTGAAGGAAGAATTATTTTAAAGAAATTGGACAACTATTATTTTCAATTACAGGGGCAACTTAATATTACAGAAAAGGAATACTGTTATTTTGTTTTATGGACTCCTAAAGGTAGTTTTGCAATTTTTGGTTTTATTATATATTTTAATTTTTAATTATTAATTATTATTTGTTTACTCTCTATTCTACTGTTAGGTATTGTAATAGATAAAATATCTAGAGATGTGGAATTTTGGGAAACAAAAATTGAACCATTTGTTACACAATTTTATATGGAGTCATTACTCCCAGAAATGATCGATTCGAGGTTTGATCATGGATTACCCATAAGGTCAGGCATTCCTGATAAAAATGTAAAAATAATTAGGTAATAATAATAGAGAATTAAACTTAAAATATAATAAATTAATAAAATATTTTGACTATTATTTTGTTATTTTATGATATAACCTGCCAATTTTGACGACGAAGTTTCATGGTTTTCAGGACTCTTCTATCAGTACTATATCATCTGCAAACAGCATGCACCATGGTATCGAATAAAAAAGTTATAAGTAATTTAATTTTGTTATTTTTATTTTTTTGAAAACTGTCGCATGCGCTTTGATTTTACAGCAGGGAAGTAGTGGAGGGTATACGGGATTTTTTTATTTGTTTATTAGGATATTGCTCTTGATTATTTTTCCGCTCATTAATTAGTCTTCTCTTAGTATGCTTGCACACACTTGCACACAGGTATATTAAGGAAAAATTAATGTATTATAGGCATTCATATTATTGTATATTTTGTATAGGTTGCTATATTAAAAGCCGTACCTATAACAGTTTAAACTAAACTTTGGTGATAAATACACCATTTTATGGAAAATCCTTTCCTCTACAATTTTATTGTTGAAATTTTTGTTTTACGATGAATAAAAAGCAAGATATTTACAAAAAACTCTAGTTTTTTAATAAAAAATCATAATTAAAAAAAAAATGGACATTTAGCAAGTTGTATACCGCGAGAACTGTTACTAAAACACGAAAAATGTTTAATACCTTTTTTGTAGATAATTATCTCTTCTACTAATTTTATATAAAACATTTTGTTGTATGACAAATGAAAAAAATGAGATATTTATGAAGATGAGAAAATGAAAATGAGATATTTACCTTTGACCAACAATAACCATTGAAACTTAAGTGATATCGATGGGATTATTTTTACATGTTATTTATAATGATATGTGTATGCGAAAATTCTGTGCGCCCTAATTAATCCTAATTTGACTTGACTATTATTAGTACTGGGCAAGGATATTATTAATAATAGGTACCTCCTATAATATACATATACTATAATCATGCGCAATAACAGATATTGAATAAAAATAATAACAAACGTGTACAATTCATTACAAACTTTTGTTACCCAAAATAAAATTAAAATAAATAATGTTTAAATAAAATATAATAGTCACGGCCTTCTGCGGCTGTAGCGGTGACGATCACAGTTCATTTACTCTTCGTGGTTGCTGCCGCATTGTAAAATGTGAAATAAGTTAATGATTATTATAAAATGACAACATTAATACCTATAGTAATAAATAATTGTATTTGTTGGTAGGTAGGTACTCGGTCCGTTTTACAGATAAGAAGCGATAATAGGTATTCCGGGAAATTACACACACTAACAATCATTTATTACTCACACACTCACACGGCTAATATGCTTGCGTATCTTAAACTGCCTATACAAAACTCCTTAGAAACTGACCGCTTTCAACCCCCTTAATGGAAATTCTATTAATTACCATACTACCACTGAAAATCATTGATATGTCATCTACTTGCCCCACATGTTTTTATGGAATTGTACATATTATTATAAATTAATGTTTCAATACATCACATTTTTTTTTCTAGTTAATATAGTTTCAGTATAAAAATAACTTGGTAGTAAGTTTTAACTAGACTTTTTAACGAAATTTCTATCTACTGTTTAGGTTTAACGTATAATAGATTTTTGATTACTTACTCGAGGGAATGATCGAACCACATTTTTCATTTTCATATTTTATACAATACCTAACTATAGATAAGTTACCCGGCGTTGCCCGGAAAAAAATTGTCATTGTTCAACTCTTTTTGAGTGTAACTCGCTATGGAAGCAATGTCTTTTTAAGTATAAATCATCCAAAATAACGTTTAAAATATTTAAATTTCAGTAAGAAGCGTTATCTAACATGTTTTATTAAATCTTAATTTTTTTAAATTCAACACCCTTTTTTTGAAAAATCCTTTCTTAGTGCTCACCTATGTTGAATAAGAAACCTCTGTGCAAAATTTCAAGTTTCTAGACCCTGCAGTTTAGGCTGTATGTTAATACCTCAGTTTATAACTTTTTATATATTGTAGCTGTGCCCGCAAGGCGTTGCCCGTAAAAAAAACTGTAAATATGTTTTTTATTGTTTTTATTTTTTTTCTCCGAGCCCATACAACTGGTCTGTTATGTTTCTTAATACGTAACAATACTAAATTAAAAATAGCACTTAAACAATAAATAAATAAATAACATTTTCACGAGCATAATCCGTAGAAGGTAGAAAGTTGTCACCATTCGAATTGTAAGACATATGAGCGATATCATTCCAATGCGATATCATTCCAAAATCACCACATGCGAAACAATTGCATTTCATATCACCTGGTAACTTTCTTGGTCACTAAATAAATGATAAGAAATTGATAAAAAAGACAGACACTATCTCCGATGATAGGAACAACTATTTAAGGTGTCATCAACAGACCATATTTACAATAATCTCTTCAATTGACATAATAACAATAATAATAATCTATATATATAAATCGTAATCCGGGCCATTCGAATATAATAGAGTGGTTTGGGTTTTTCTCCTATGTATATAGATATACAATTTACACGTAAAAATTTCGTTTTTTACCCATACGACCATTAATTCAGAATATATTGTACGTATTACTACATAATAGAACAACCTATTTGCATAATGTAAATTTTAATAATAATATAAGCACCTACCTACATTTATACGCTATATAGATTATAGATAATTTCTAATTAAAATGATTACAATATATTAAAAAGTACAGTAAGTATGATTGGATTTGAAATACTAATACACTGAATATTTAATAATAACTTAGAATACTTGTACATTGACCGAGCGAAAAATAAACTTTAAATATACTGTTGATTTACCCCCCCCCCTTGTGGGCCGTGCTTTTTTGTATTACTGCATTTACAAAATGTCACCAAAAATTTGGAAAATTACATCAATGCTATTTGTTAGATAAAGACGATAATATTATTCTTAATTCTGCACAAATATAATAAAACGTCAATGAATGGTTTCCTCCCATGACCGTCCATATTACCGTTTATTCTACAACCGTTTTTACGTTCCGTTTTCCCGTTTGGAACGTATGAAAACACAAAATTAGGGACCTTAGGAGTGCATGGGTTGTGGTCGGCCTTCGATGAGCCGCCGCCGTCGTATTTTCTCATCAAAGTTCTTATCTATTCTAATCGTCGTACCTATATAGGTACTCGCACCCATAGACAAGCACCGACCTGGAACTAAAATAATATTCTGTACTTTCCGTCTCCCGGTTCGCTGATTTTAATTGATAGATATTTTACGCCTCTGTGGTATTAGCATAGTAAATTTATTTATTTTTGATATTTACTATAAATAGGTACCTATCACTCACGTTTCGTTTATATTGCAAAATAAGCAAATTTATTATTTTAAAATGAAACAAAGAAATAACAGGACCTCTAGATTCGTTTTTTAGAAAAATTAAATAAATACAATATTATATTTATTGTTTATATTTTTTCCATCTTTTAGTATGAAATTTTGAATTTACCAATGATGTACACATTTAGTATATTATGGTCGACCAACATTTTCTAAAATGTTTAATTATACATTTAAATATATATATATATGTAATATATAAGAGGTAAATTATAGTATTGAATTAAATATTTTTTTTTAATTCTTTATTATATTCTGTTAGTTTGGATATGTACATTTTACAAAACGATATGCAGGTACAATTTTGATATGACATTTATAGTTTATATATATATATAATTTATTATATCTGTAGAATGCATACGAAACTATAATTAATTATTGGTGAATTAAAAGATAGCCTACATTTAGGTACCTTTGTAGGCAGTAGTGCCGAAATATATTTTATCAATCGATTAAACTATCTAAAATAATACACCCACCCACCTCAAAGGAAAATTTCCTAAAACTTCACTTTAAAAGAAAAAACATTAAATAAGCAAAAAAAGATCTTTCGAAAAATTGCAAAAGTATGCGAACCGCCAACCCATTAATCTCTAAATTTCATTATATATACATATTTAAATATAGTCTTGGTAACTGAAAAATATAAGTAAAATTAATACTATCGCTCCACTCTTTTAAAATACTTAAATTAAGTTTTTAAAAATTCGCCCCCTCCCCCTTAGATGACCTCTAGATCCGCCACTGCATAGGTACTATGCATATATACCTAGCAAGCAGAATGTTTTTTTTCATTACAATGTAACATAAATTTAGGAATGATCAGAAATTTTAGTTTATATACTTGAAAATGTATCGTCAAAATCTATGATTCATTTTTAAAAAACTATGGAGGATTTTTGAAGGTTGTCGATGAGATAAATATGAGAAAACCTTGGATATTGTGATTTTTTTGATAATAGCACACGGAAAATATTTTAAAAACAAATGTAAAATCAATTTTAGTATTTATTTAGTACGTATTCATTACATACAAATCGAGAATAAGTTTTAGGTTCAGCATTACACCCTTGTGCACACCTATGATCCAATCGTTACATAAACGTATAAGGAAAAACTAAACCAGAAAGACAATAGAACAAGTAATTTCCTCATACTTCCGAAAAGTAGGAGCTTAAAAATTTGAAATTTTCCCTAAGTACTTATTTTACTATTATAATATATGTATATTACACATTTTTCATAAATATTTTACACATTTTTTTTTATTTGAAAAAAATATTTCTAAATTTAACATAATATCTAACAGTATCCTACGAAGTATCTCGAGTGAACTGATTTCATCCCCTACTGACCAAATTTTTTTTTGCTGAAAGGGTCAATAAAAATTTGGCCCCCTCATGGAATAAATCCTGGATACGTGCCTGATGATAAGCAAGTTCACTGTAACCGTCACTAAGTGGCAAAAGTAGTTTACATTTCAGGCTACCGTGAAGGTACGTGTTGTACCTACCTACATACAACTAAATTGTTATCATTAATAATTAATTGAAAGCCGAATTCGTTTTTAATGATATTAATTTAAACATTGTAATATATCAAAATAATGGAATAAGTCTACATATAAATATGATTTGAAATTCCTTTTTACACACACTGTCAAAATTATTTTTATTTTAATTAACATCATTGTAATAAAACATAGATAGAGATACTTACTTAAGTGTAGGTAGTTTCTTTTGTCATTATACTACATAAATATATCATATAAATATAATTAATAATACTAAAAATAATACTAGATACTTTCAACTTTGTAGAATAATATGTAATACGTGTAGTGCGAAATCAATTTTTGTTTTTCCCTCCACATATTTGATTAAACTTTATAAATGATGTAGGACCTATATAAATTATAATATTCCCTCAAAACGGGAAATTTATCTATAGATATCACATCACTGTGTGTACGATGTAATAGTTTTCAGACCTAAATATTTTTATATGAGGTATATTCTCTAAGATTATAATTTATAAAATAACTGTGGTCTGTGGTAGTAAGTTCAAAGTTGTATTAAATTATAGTTTGTAGACACTTATTTCGTCATGAAGTACAAAAAATGAATGCTGGTTAATATAACCTGTTTTGCATGCTCACAAAGACGGGGTTTCAAAATGATTCTCTTGCTAACTTCAGAAATTATATATATACCTCAGCCCGAACTTTTTATTTGCATATTATTTGAAAAATCACAGTTAGGCACGTGAAAATCAGCGTTAAACTGTTCGGACCGATAGCGAAAAACCCGCAGTGTGGCGAGGCCCTTATATAAAATTCATATGTAATAGTATTGTTCCAATTTCTAGATAATCTTGTTATTATATTATTACGATGAACAAAAATAGGAATATTATTTTGTTTAAATTTATCACTGCAAATAAAAAAAAAAAATTTTCATGATTCTTCCATAAAAAATTTAGCAATTCATTATATTTCTTTTTTACCATAGGTACCAAAAAAATGGAATTAATATAAGGCCAACTTAAAAAAACGTGACGAAAAGCGGCCCTCTTGGTGTTTGTTGGAAGAATGGGACGCAATGCTCAAAAACGGGACAATCCCGCAAAAAACTGGACATATAGTCACCCAGCGTACGCCTCATAAAAACACAAGACCTTACTAAGAAAGTATAATAAATTGCCTAATTAATACTCCTTAAAATCGTGTTGTGAGGAGGACGTTATCACCTGGTTTTTAAGGGAAATTGTATAGGCAATTTATATTCAATTTCAAAGAAAATTAAAATCAAACCAATTAAAAAATTTAAATATTTTTTAAAAGTAATTTAAAATAGACCTATGTCAGCACAATTTTAATTGTCGTATAGTTATGATATTTGTTAAAAACCATATTTACGCCTTTTTCATTTTTATCAACATGATACAGCATACCATATACGCAAATGTATACGTAAAAATAGTTTTTAAAGGAAATTAATTTATGATACAACATAAAAATATTCGGGAACATGACATCAAATTTAATTATCAGTAAGTTTCAATGATTTAATACTTCCTTTAATAAATAATCATGTTTTATGTAAAATATCAGTACCTACGTAGGGTGTCTAAAAAATTAATATATTATAATATCTATTTTATATTTTTATAGCATCACGTACCTATTGGAATACAGTAAAAGATATTGCTGTGATACATTTCATTATTTTAAATTACATTAGTAAATAAAAAATTAATTTAATATCAGTATATAAACTATATATATTAATTATTTTAAAATGAACAAAATAACTGTTAGTAAACATTATGTAAAAAAAGAGCTTTGGAAACACGAGAAATTCTTAAGTCAAATGGTATCGTGCACAATATATCTGGTTACATAAATATTTTTAATTTTATATTTCTAATATACTAATTTTAATTACCTATTTAAATATTTAATTATTTTTTTTTTTTACATATCAAAAATCTATTTTACAATAAAAAAAAATGTATTTTTCACTCAAATTGACCGTTCTAATTCTATTAAAATGTTGCAACGAGTACTTCAATTTTAATTTTGAAAAAATATTCATAACTTCCATAAAATTTATGAGAGAATAATCGAGGTTTTTTTTAATCTTTTTTTTATTTATATAGATTGTGGCGTAACTAGAACCATTTTATGGGGGGACGATATGAATATTTTTCACAAGGCACAAATAAAAAAAAAAAAACAATTTTATTGGTATCTCATAAATTATAATAATAATTCCGATTGTCTAAGTTTCTAGTGCAGCGTTCATATTTAAATTATCAGTCGACATTTTTTCCCTTCATTTGTAATTCTTTTAATGTCACATGCTTGTCGATCTCTGGTTTGTAATGTTCAACAAGCGTATTAAATTCATCAGTTTCATCGGGAATTAGTTTTGAAATTTTTGAATTATTAAAGCGGCATTCAAATCTTAAGAAAATTTTAATTATCTATTAAATTTATAAAATCATAGTAGAAATAGTTTACAAAATAGCTATAGTTAATATAAGTAATATTTAAAAATTATGTAACAAATAATTTGTAGATATGACATACTTACAAAAACTGATTTACAGTTTATATGCCGATCCTGTAGTTCCCTTATATAACTATATGAGAACTGTTATATTATAATAATACATTTAAATATATATAAACATTAAGCTGTTTTAGTGAAGTTAGCCACGAAATTAAAACAGATGAATTGACTATTCACACATGTTTATTTGAATACGGTTAATTCATTTTTGTTTTTTATTTCTTCTTTTTTTCTTTTAGAATTACTACAGGAAATTGCCAAAAACTAGTTTTTAATATTTGATGCGAACGAAATTATTCACAAAAATTTTAAAAAATATCAACCAAACAAATAAAAATTTAAAACCCGTAAAATTGGTATGCAATCACAGATTTTACCCAGGATTATACCTTATCAGTGTATTACTAAAGGGGGCAAACCCCCCCCCCCACTAAATAAAATAAAAATTTCCGAATTTTATATGAATTAATTAAAAATAAATAAAAAATTTTGTTACATATTTTGAATTTTATTTCACATATTTTGATAAAAATAAGTACATATTTTGATTTTTTTTATTACTACTGACGTCAGGGTTCTAACCCCCCTCCCCATCCCCCTAGTCAGCAAATGTAAGTATACGACAGACCCCCCTCTTTCTAGGCGCTTACGTAATACTTGAACGTCCCCAAAAGCAAATTATTATCAATATCACAGAATAGCATAAAATAATTATATTGTACTATATTATCAGATTTCCATGAATAATCTCGAGCAGATAAATCGATAAACTATAATAATTTATATCACAATGGGTTTTACCTAAAATGTACTTATATCGTAATCTGTATTACCTATATATTGTATACTATTATTTTCTATGGAGAAAACGCGTGACCAAAAATGTATAGGAAATATCGATAATATGAAATATGAATTATACTGAAATTATAAAACAAGTTAACACAGTAAAAAATGGGGTTTGGGAGTACATGTACACCTACATCACCCCTGTAGTTACGCCACTGTATTTAGATATTTATGTTCAACATTTTGAAAATTTTAAAAACTCTTAACGGTTTTTGATTATGATATATACCTACCTAATACTAAAACGAAAAATGTGAGTCGATCATTTACTTAAGTATAAGTATAAGGAAAATCTATACCTATACTTATATCGTTTTTAAGGATGTTATCGGAGCATGATTCGTGTTGGACTGTTGGAATTAGAATGAGTAGTTTTTCACTGAAGAAAAAAAAATGCATATTGTAGTGAACCATCACTTTTGTTGTTTATTATACATTTTTTTATTATAAACTTTTATATTTTTTATTTTTATATACATTTTTCTCGTAAATAAATTATTTGTGGTCAATAATCTGTTTACGTTCTATCGCATTCGTCCTCTCCCTTTCCAAAAATCACGCCATATCTAGATTCGTGATATAAATAGGGTAGAGTAGGTACTCATAGGTATTCAGATCGAATTCAGCTTTAGACTCCCAAGTTAGATTTACGTACTATGTAGTGGCCTACCAAAATAAGACTGCCGCATACCTCTGAAATCCATCTCAGTCAGCCATTATTTTAAACATGTTTCTTTTTAATTTAAACATAATATATTTTATATATTATAAATTGTAATTTAGTAAAATAATTATTCAAATATATAATTTTTCTTTGACTTGCAGCAGTACAGTGTGAATGTCTCTAAATAAAACCCTACACACATTTTTCCCATCTAAAATATGTCTCGGGAGAATAGCTTTCATTTGGACTATAATGATCGCACAAAAACCAAACTTTGTAAACATAAAAATAACAACATTATCTGTCTGTACATCAGATATATATATACATCAATTCATTGACTTTTTATACATCTTATAAAACTACAATAAAACCAAATATTTAACCTTTAAGAAAAATAAGTACGGCCCTCCTATAAAAAAACTTCGACATATGGACACGGATAATAGAATAATGTTGACATACAAATAAAAAGTTTGACGAAAGTTTGGTTATTGTGCGATTATTGTAGTCCAAATTAGAACTATTCTCCTGAGACTCCCTTTTTTAAACAAATATTGTGATTACACGATAATACAAAATGGTTTTAATACAGAACTATTTTTAAATTATTTTAAAATTTTTAGATTTTCATTTTTCGTAAAATTTCATAGAAAACCAGCCTTTAAGTATTTTCTCAGTAGTTTATAAGAAATTTTAGGCTTAAGCACACATAGTGCAAGCTAAATAAAATTTAAAAAAATATATTTTCAATGAATATACGTTAAAAAAAAATATTTTCAAGAAAATTATGTTCAAAATCAATATTATGCTCAATGAATATATTTTCAATAATTTTACGCGCTCCCCTAAATTTGTGACAAAATATATTAACTAATATACGAATTTACAAAAATATATATTGTTCACAAAAATATACTATAACAACAATAACACCGAACAACATGAAACATCGAACAATTTTTTTCATTCCCTTTTATTTCCGATTCGGCTACAATTCACTGCAAAACTGCAGTGAAAAATATTTTCATGAAAAAGACATACACAGAAATACTTAAACACACGAAAACACGAACCGCAAATATAGTGTGACCATTACTGTCAAAATTTTTTTTTTTAATGAATGACGATACAATAATACTCGTATATTAGTGGAGTATTTTAGGGGTTATCGACAGAACGATCGCCCTCCTCCCCATAAAATCCATTAAATGGTTTTATGTTATTAAAAGTTTAAAATACATAACATTAATAATAACTTTTTTTAAATTTACAAGCAGGTATTGAAATTAGATTTTATAAATCATAGTTATTAGTTCTAGGAAAATTGGTAAAATGTATTTTATGATATAGCTGTTAATATACTCAAATGTAGTTTCCCCCCCCCCACTCTATAAATTGAAGTTAAATATGTCACTGTTACATATTCTGTAAAAATATCAAGATTTTAAACAATATTTTCCAGAATATTTTTTTTGACGTTTATGACCTCTCTAAAATACCTTCCTGATCAACTATTCTACTGAAAAAAGAATAAACATGTACCTACCGATTTGATCGAGTCTTCTAATTAAAAAGTTTAAAAGATTAAAAAAAAAAATACATCATTATAAAACCACTAAAAATAAATAATAAATAAAATAAAAATGGGATAGAAAGATGCGATTAAAATGTTAATTTATTATTAATTGCTTATATCATGAAACGTGTGTTTTAAAAGGTATATAGGTACCTACCTACATAAAACAAAATCTAATAGCTCCATCCCTAAACGCAAACCTACTACGTGGCCGACCACAATTTTATTTGTTATTTTATCATCATAATCTAAAGATAATGTTTAAGCTCAAAATATCAATACAATTTGAAATTCAAATTAAATATTATTCCAAATCTCTGATAATGAACTTTAAAAAAAAATTATCAAATCAAAATCCTATCTCTGATTATAACAGAAATTCTGTCTATGCGTAATGTGTACATTTACCAGGTAAATAGGGAGGGGCACTACGGCCTTTATGGCCTATCTCCCTTTGTGGATGTATTTGATTGTTTATTCTTCGTCTAAATAATATTCTAGGTATAATTATTGGGAGTAAAAATGCCGAGTATATAATTAAATTGTTCGTATAATAATTAATAGTTTATTTGGATAAATTTTCCCCCTCCCCCCCAGAGAAAACAAAAATTAAAAATATGTTACTGGCCATAGAAATCGTTATACATTACCTATACATACAGAGAAAAAAAAAAAGAAACATTATTATAAGATCCCCTGGCTGTGTATACCGAAAATGTAAATATCTACTGCTAAAAATATATATTTTTAAACGCCGTGAACCATCTTTGGCCATGCAATACTATAATAATATTGTTCCTGTGGTTTGGAATAAGCCGGCTGGAGAAACGAAATGGAAGGGTGTGCTTGCGATGTCGGTTTAATAATAGATTCTCATTTCCACGTCTTAGTATTATTATTACGTGTGATATAGGTAGTTATTTTCACAACACTCTCGGCGTATGTTCGTTCGTAGGTACGCGCGTCTCATATTGTGGACATTTTTAGCGGTTAGTAAATAAATCAAAACGATTTAAATATTACATGTTTTTAACGCAATCTCCAATAATGATTATTTTCAATATTACGTTGACATAGAAATATCTATACGAGAAGATAAACCGGAATGCTTAAGAATGACGGTGTTCAACATGGAATACGTTCCAGAACTCAAATGGACAATGGTCGAGGTATATGGCCTACTATTTATTTAGATTTTTCGATTTTTGGTTGGTCGTCATTTTATATGAGACATGAGTGTACTATAATCATATTTGCAAAGATGACTGAGTTATAACTCCAACATTATAGGTTTAATTCAGTTAAAAGTTAATATTTAACAAAATATAATCATTTCAACTGATTGAGTAGGAAAAAAATATTAATTTTATTCATAATATACATACCTAGTTTAGTTTAAAAAAAGTTCATTTTTATATTTTTCATTTTTCATTTGAAAAATTAAAATTCAAGTCTTTAAAATTATTCAACAATTACATTCTCTTGCGTTCTACCTTTTTTTTTAAATTACAAGTAGGTAGGTACTAATATTTTAGTAATTAATTAGTTAATTAAAATATGCATAATGAATTCTTAATTATCATTCACCCCCCCCCCCCAATGTGTTGACTTAATTGGATTAACTATTTTAAAATGTAAGTTAAAACGATGAAAAGGTAAACTTATTAATGATGAAAATAATTAACCTGTTGAGTAAAATATTTTGAGTTTTTTCAAATACATTAAAACTTTTTTTTATACATTTCAGTAGACTTACTAAGAGTATTTTCCTTTGATTACCTATAAAATTTATTTTATTTAAAAATGTTTGCACATACCTTATGATAATAGTTAAGTAATAAGTAAAAACTATATAGTAATGTTTCCAACATCAAGAGGTATAATTTTAAAAATGTCTAATAACTTTATTTTGTGCGTCTTTAATTGGTCTACAATACGATATTAAATAAAAAGACTACCTACCTATATTCATTAATTTTAATGTTGCAAAATTTCCAAAAAAGTTGATTATTTTGATCATTTTTCTAATAAATGTTATTTTGTTACCATACTAAATATTTTTTATAGTAATTTTAGAATTTTAAATGTATTAACATTAATCGTCAAGTTCCTATTAACCGAGCCATTCGAAAGAAAATAAAGTTTACATTTGAGTTAAATGTATTTGTAAAAGTTAGCAAAAAATCTAAAAGAAGAATTATTCCGAGTTATGTGATGTCCCTAATATCATTGGACAACACTCTCCGGAAAATTTACCAAAATACGCCACTGATTATAGTATAGGTAAAGGTGAATAAAACAGCAGTAACTAGAATATTATATTTTATAAATTTTTATATAGGTACCTACCTGCTACCTATATAATATAAGTATAGAGACTAATGCACTATTGGCTTTAGCAAAAAGTCGTAGGTAACGAATAAAAAGTCAAGAAAAACAAAGTAAATAAGTAAAATATAAGTGTAGCTATATATTATGACATTGTGTGTAATACGATTGTTCTAAGACAAACAGTTTGAATTATTTCTAATTTAAAATCACACACGGAAAATATATTATTAATAAATTATTCAATTTTACACTTAGGTACCTATACGTAATTAAATTTATTGCAGCTGTTCATTAGAAAAAAAAATTCCAAAATCGTCTATCTTCTCACCATATTATAAACGTCCATGAACATTTGCAAATAAAAAATATCTGTATTTAAATATTAAAACACAAGTAGATTAGGCACTCATTTTTTTTTTTTTTTTTTTTTTTTTTTAGACAAGTACCATATTATACATATAATACAATAGTATAAAAACCTTTCCGAGATTTCAAGTTAATAATTATATAATAATTAATAATCTATCTATATAAATTAATAATTGTCTCTCTGTCTTAGCCGCATTCCTACAAAACCAACAACATCGATAAACAAAGAAAAACCTCGAAATATAAATCTCAAAATTACGTAAGACTCGATATTTCATAGTTACCTATATAATATACACTAAGTGTATTAGGTACCTATCGATACCTACCTAAGTTGTTAATATTTTTTCAAATTTATTTTTTTTGTCGCAGATTCCAGACCATCGTCATCATAATATCAGCGATTTCCGATCGATATTGAACATAATTAAATTAATAGAAAAAATGGTAAGGCGACTAAAATAGTACATTATATAGGTATCTACAATATATACCTATATTGTACGTACCTACTATAAATGTTTTTTTAATTTTTAAAAATATGTTAATTATTTTTTAATAATATCAATTAGATAGGTAGAATTAAAAAAAAATGTTGTATTCAATTAGTTTAAACATATTATATACGAGTATAATAGGTACCTATACGTACTTATACAGTGTGTTAAAATTAAATAGTAACACGAAATATTTCGAACGAATGACCTTGAATATGACCCTGTTTTTTTTTATTAATGACATCAAAATAAAAATAATTCAAAAAAAATTTTACATTTTTTCTTGGGCGTACAGCATTTTTTTTTCAATAAGAACCTCTGTATTTGTAGTATTTGTATACTAAATTTGGGTTTATTGAGTTGTTTTAAAGTAATTTTGATGTTTAAGCCATGATGTTAAAGTTAAAAATTGAAAGTTACAGCTGTTATTTAATTTTCCAAAATTGATATGACTTTAACTCAGTAAATTTTGGGTTTAAAGTCATAATTTTCTCATCAAAATACCATTAATAAGTTCTATACTTCTATCTATCGAAATCTGGTAGGTATTAAAAATTAACCAAATAGTTAATTTTTCAAGTGCCCAATTTCGATACATAAATTTGAAATTTGAAAAATCCATTTTTTTAAATTTTAAATGGTTTTTGATAAATTTTGGATATAAGATTATAGTTCGCACACTAAAATTACTTAAAAAAATTGATTAGTCAAATACTTTATCGAAAATAGAGGTTGCTATTTAAAAAAAAAATTTGTTTTACAACGCATGTATAAGGAAGTATTTAAAAACGTATTATTTTCTAAGTTATAGAAATTATTTTAAAGGATCAAAAATGTAATGTTAGCTATCCAAAATATTTTATGTTACCATTAAAATTATACTGTATTAGACACACACTCTACCTATACATATAAAAATTAAATTAAATTCTGAAAATATATTTGGTTATTTTACACTTATCTATTATATTTGTTGCCAAATCATCGGAAATAAAAGCAAATGTAAGTATTTAGTTTCAAATTAATTAATTACCAATATTGTTTTCATATAATATATTATAAAAATTGTATACAATTTTTATTTTTTTAAGATAGAAATTCTCTCCTTGAATGTATAAATATTATTATTTTTTTTTCTATACAGATCAAATATAATAATATATATTATGAACGAATCGAAAAAAGACGACAACAACAAAATCTTGAACTACAAGTATTGACCATGTTTTTACAAAATATTTACAACGATCTAAAAAATATTTAATCACTAATAAACAAATACCTACTAAATAAACAACCACGGACAAATAATAAAAATTAATTTTTGAAATTGAGAAGTCAACATTCATTTTACTTTTATAGGTTGATTGAATTGATTTTAAAATACCTAATTATTGTTTTATTATTGCCAGTTTCGAAATATATTAGTATAGACGTAACTACTGGGAATAATAAATTCATAGGTACCTACCTACATATCTACATGATATTTACATTTTAAATATTTGTTATTTTTTCTTGTTTACCTACCCTAAAATTCTAATTTATTGTTTTGTCTTTAATACTTAAAATTATTTTTAACTCTACTCTATAGTTTTAAGTTTGTAAAATATTTTTAAACATGTTCACTTATTTTTGTTTGATATACAATTATTAGTTAGTAGATACTTATTATTTTAATATATATAACTAATAGGTATATATTAAATAACAATATTGTGATTTATGTACTGCCGTATTATTTTATTCAAAATAATTTATACTAACCCTAGTAATTAGTTCAATGTATGGTGCTAAACTATGTTTTATGTTTACTCATTAATTATTTGTTTAAAATAAACATATGAAAATAATTCAAACTTATTTTGAATTTATTATTTTTAAAAAAGGTCATGAAAAATCATTACTCAGCTATTATTTAAAAGGATGCTATACAAACTATTTTTAATTATTTTGTGTTAGTTATGCATTGTGTAACTATGTTATACTACTTATTTTATAAGTAATTTTTATTTGTAAAAAAAGATAAAAATATTATTAATAATTTTAAGAAGGTAACAAAGTGATATATAATATTATTGTTTCAAGAAGATAAATGTTTGGTTGTGAGAATTCGAGTGGAACAACAAGCTACAAGCAAACTTTGACCAAGTCACATGGAAAACAGACACTTTAAATGCCTCTCCTGTAAAATTTGTAAAGTGGTGCTTGTCTTATTGTTTGACGAAGCTAATTAAATGTTTGTTTTTACGGTCTAGTTATAAATAATAAATATGTAATACAAACAGACTACTTATATAATAATAATAATAATAATAATAAAGTCTGTTTATAGATAACATATTTATAACTAAATATAAAATATGTGTTCAAAATTAATTTTAATAAGTAAAATTAAATTTTTCTTTTATTTAAATTAATAAGTATAAAATAGATTTTTAATACAACATAAAATCTCTAAAATTGTCAAATAAAAAATAATTTGGTAAATATAACATATTAACATTATCAAATAATGAATAATACAATTTTGTTTGTAGAATAATTAAATAGAAAATGTAATACACAAAATGAAAAAAATGTTGAGGTAATATCTATGTTATGTTATTTATTGTCAACATTTATGACATATGAACCTAATTAATATTTTAATATTTTATACAAAAATGATTTATTAATAATAGTTTTGTTTTAAATTAACATGGTAAACATGAAATTTACTAAAAGTTTATAAAATTTCAGTTAGTATTTTAAATTAGTTGTGAAGAACATTTCACTATAATTCAATTTTTAAACTTTAGTAGCACATCAAAATCTCAAAATATACATATCAATTATTTAAAAACTAAGTATGTTCGTATTTAATTACAATCAAAATTATTCATAGTGACATGTAATACTTTTCTCCATTTATGTTGTGTATAATGCTCTGATGTGGTTTTGCAATACACCATTCATACCAAACTTTATTATTGTCACTACAACGCCAAAAGTTGATTTGAAGTTCTTCTCCTTTGTTAAGTAAAATTGGTTTCATTATAGGAAAATAAGCAGGAAACCAGCTAAACATGCCATCACTGAATGTCTCTGGAACAATACTGAGACTTATATCTTTATAAAGAACAGTTTCAAAATATCCAGCAAACCCGTGCAATACGCAATCCTGCGAGATATTAAACGTCAAAACTCCACTTCTATCATTGTTTTTTTCTAAATTTTTTCGAGGATGAATAAATTTAAAAAGAGGTTTTGACTGAGCTATAGTATAAACATTGTTCAGTTGTACAACATATGGTTTTTGAAAATTACAATTATCTTTATTATTCCTAATGGATGATATTTCTGCATGCATTTTACGTGACTGAACGGGACTCAAATAGGATGTATAACTTGATGGTATACTGACTCCATCTTCCTTCAAATAATTTTGAGCTCCGTCTAAACATTCTGGAGATAATTCATTATCTCCAAAAGAACCTAATAGTTCAGACACTAAAATATCGCATTTTTCTGTAGGATTCCAAAATCGCATGTCTTTATTTATAATTGAAACACTATTTTCCCACTTTTCTTTATTTTTTAATAATAGTGTTGGCAAGGCATTTTCATTTTTTTCAACAGCACATACTTTAACCATAATTCTAGCATCTTTAGCAGCATTCAATGTAGCATCTACTAAAGGACCACGGCCAGCACCAACTACATAAACAACAACAGGTTTACAATGTTCAGATTTATCAATTAAAGCTTTTGATATTGCTCTTTGATATTCATAATACTTGATAGGATCTTGCTCAAATGTTTCATAAACATATGATTGTAAATTATGTTTTAGTGGTTGCAATGGTGTTTGTAGACAATCTTCAAAACCACTTATAAAGTCAGAGCTATAAGGAGTTAAAGATGTAGTATTTTGGTATAGATAAGCTAAATAATTGAAGTGTTGTTTAATACCTGATGGTCCAGATACTATAACTTGACAGCCTATATTAAACATTTTTTTTATGAATTCTTGATGGGTTTTAGGCAATACCGGATAACCTTTCTTATTGGTAAAAAAAATTCTCGAATCAATTATTAATGCTGCAACCTGTTCTCCTAACCAACGGTCAAGTTCTTCAGTGCCCGGTAACTCAAGCCCAATTTCTAATGCTAACTTCATTTTATTTACATTTCTAATTGATGATATGAATTTAGTCCATGTTTTCCATGGATCTATTTTTAAATTTGATATTGGTATTGATATCCAAAATTGTATTAAAACAGCAGAATTTAGATATGTGTCAATTTGATTGTCGAGCAATCTAACCAGATTCACAAAATCACCATGTAAAGGTAACTCAAACATAATACTATAAACATTTAAAAACGTTGCCCACGAGATATCTTGAATAAAAGACTTCTGGTTTTCTAGTCTGGTATTTTCTATTGGTGAATCTACATTAACAGGATGTGAAGTTTTAGCAACAACACAATGACACCACTTTTGAGAAAATGTAGGATTCAGAACCGTACATGATGAATCTGTCAATTTAGAATTAGTGTTTAATCTAAGACTTGACACAGGTAAACAAGCAAAAGTGAGTTCCCATTCTATTATTGAATCCATACATTCCTTGATATTAATGTCTGTGAGAAAATCGAAACCAAAACGAACATCCTTAATTGACATGATGATAGTATTTTGAATCTCTGTATTGAATGTCACCCTGTAAAATTAACTAAATTAGGCACATAATATATACAGAAAAATATATCTATTACCATGTTTAAAAACAATAATTATAGTAGGTATATAATGTACATAATATATTAAATTATGTATAATTATACCAAGGGATCCATTTTTAATGATTTATAATAATACATTAACTTTTTTAATAACTTACCACACTAGTTATATAAATTCCACAGAACTCTATCTCACATCCTCCTCACTTACACCTGTCTACCACACATCACTCTCTATTACATCCACCATCTCTTTTTTGTTCTTTCTCTTCCTCCTCTTCACTTTATCATAAATTTTCTTTACTACTCTTATTGCATCTGTATCTTCTATCCTTAAAACATGTGCTAGTAATCTCAAACTACTATCCCTCATTTTGTCTACTATTGGTACCACTCATATACTACCTCCAGTCTTAGGCAAATTACTTTAGAAAAGAAATAAAATTACAATTTTTTGTCACATTTCTAGTAGTGACATTACATTTGCATTACCCAAATTACTCATGTAATAAAATTACTTTTATAGTAAAAAAGTAAAATGTTACTATTCAAATTATTTTTTAATTTTTTGATGTTTTGTTCGGTAATTTATGAATCATATATATGATTGTGTTCATGAAATATATATACATATTACTAGCTAATTAAATATTTATTAACATAATTTTGTGCCAGATGCAACAGATTGTATTAAATTATTAAAAAATTTACCTCTAAAATCAATAATCAATTTTTAAAGATTGTGAATAAAATGAATATGAGAAAATCTTAAACATCCAAAAATTGTTTTAAAAACAAATGTAAAGCCTCTTTAAGTATTTATTTATAACAAACTTTTCTATTTTATTATTTATCGCATTAGACCAATTAAAAAAAAAAATTTTTGCACACTAAGTAATGCGTTACAATTGTCAAATTACTTTTTAAAAGTTAAGAAATTACTTATGAATAAATGTTAACATTTTCTTAAAAGTTCAGAGCAAAGATTCTTTCGGATTCTTCATCTCCTATCCCAAAAAACAAATTTCTATAGTCGAAACTTTATTTATCTCACTTCTTGGCATAGGAATCCCTCACTAAAATTCCCATCACTAATACCTCCTACTCATATTTTTGAAACCAATAACAGTTCATTTAATTAAATAAGATTTGCAATTTTCATATGTCACAAACTGATAAATACTGAAATAAATAAGTCATCAAAAAGGTTTTTTTTATTATAAAAACCAATACATCACATTTCAAATAGAATAAGATACAATAAGAATTGTCTTCCTTACCAATTAGGTGTAGCCAAATTACACTAGGTAGAACTTAAATTGTAGCATTTTGTTAAGAGTACTACATAGTCGTTTTTAAGGGATTGTGTATAGGTAATTTTTAATACATTTTTAGAAATATAAAAATTAAAAATTATTTAAAATTGGTCACGTGTCTCCATCATTTTTTATTGTTGTATAATCATATTTATTTAAAAAAACACATCTACACAAAAGTGTTAAAATTAGTTTTAAAGTAATTTTAGAGTAAAAATACTTAATATCAAATCAATAAAAGTAACATTTTGGATTGAACCTCATTTCAATTTTTTAATTTATTAATTTCAAAAAGTTTTTTTTTACTTTTTTGAACTTAACTTTTTTTAAGTAGGTACCTAATAAATTAAAAATTCCAAATTAGTTTCATTCTAAAATGTTGTTCTCTTTCGATTTTATAATAGGTATTTTAATTCTAAAATCACTTTAAGGTCTGTTTTAAAATTTTATGTAAACTTGTTTTTATCGTTAAAATTCTTCGGTGTAATGTCCTCCGAACTTTAAAGTATAAATAACTATTACTAAATTCAAATAAATTAATATTTTTAGGGATTCTCATAGCTTTTTGCAAAATAGGTACAGGTTTAGTTGACACTCGCCGTTTTTTTTCACTGCTTATTCAATAATTTATTTTTTCAGATTTTGACTTGTGAAAAAATATATAAGTAAGTATACATGAAATTACTAACTGGATATTTTCAAAGTACATTTATAAAATTTTAGAATTAATAAAGTAAATATGAATTAGTATATGGTACCTACCTACTATGAAAATTAATTTTGCCTAGTAAAAATTAATAATTTTTAGTCATGCAATATAGGCATAGGTGTAGCATAGGGGGGCTATGGGAGCTAAAGCCCCACAGAATATACTCAAGCCCCTACAAAAAAATTTCTAATAGGTGTTAAACTCTATGTGTTTGTACAGTATTTTTTTGAAATTTTATTTCATTTCAATATTCAATACAATTTTTAATGGGTTTGGATAGTCTTACGATAATGAAAAGAATTTAATATTTCATAAAATCAATAAAGTATTTCTTAAAAATAACATATTAATTATTAAATAAATAAGATTATTTCATACAGGATGAAGATGTGTATAGTTTTGGAAAATTTTGTGATATACGATATAAAAGATAAAAAATATCATTTCTCACTTTCTCAGTAAAATCCCCTGATGTGTTATTTTATAATAATAAGAAAATTAAGAAAAGAAGATATTTATTTGTTTATATATAATTGTTTGTACATTACATATGCACTAGTACAATTGCCTATACTTATAAGATACACCTCAATAAGAAAATTTGCATTGTTCTTGGGACAAAATTTAGATCATTTTGCATATTATCATTGTGAAATTAACAATTAAATAATTTATAAAATTAAAAGTACCTGACGTTTAATAAAAAATTTAATTTTAACTTAGCTATAACTTTTAACTCATTAATTACCAGCCTTAGTGTATCAGTTATCACTAATATCACTAATATACCACTAAAAAAGAACTAAGGTGTATACCTACTAATGGGTGAGCTATTTAGTATTTTGCTAAACAGTAAGATTGTGATGGGTAATACTTGTGTGTTTGCTTGAACCCTATTTCTTGTTTTAAAATAAAAATTTCTATGATTTAATAATAGAGAATGTATTGTTTTCTCCTTTGCCAAATAGCAAAATTATAAACATTATATACCTATTTAACAATATAATATTGTGTTATTGCTATAAGTATTAGGTATACCTATATATTACCTATATACCTACCTATATATTTTTATATTTAATTTGTTACTCGTTTTTATTATATCCTTCCCGAGTTTGCATTATCCATCAGGTAAACTTATATATGTTTTGAAAAATATTGCCGTTGATAAATTTTTTTTTGAAAATGAATTATATTCTACGAGTTTAATTTTTCAGGAAATTTTTAACTAAAAAAAGAGTAGGTTGCCATGGTAGAGAGAAAGGATTGGGCTATGCAAGGGTGATGCTAAGGGAAGATCGTGTACTGGTGTTTTTTACAAATTTCTTTACGACTTAGTATCACATTAGGATTATAGCTCCCCCCCCCCCAACAGAATTTATTCACGCTATGCCTATGAAAATAGGTCATTCAATTTTAAATATTTCACTAGGTACAGAAATTTAAAAAAAAAAATACAAATTTTACACTACACAAATGCAAACTCAGAGACTCTTATTCAGTTTAATTTTGATAATCTAATTATAAAAATCTATGATGGTTATAATAATAAAAATAATATATAAAAAATATATATTGAGTAAATTTATGATTTAAACACTAGCTTATTGTCATGATAATCAAAAAAACACACTGATTTCAATGTGATAAAAAAAATAAGTAAGTATCTATAACTACTTATATAGTATGTGTAGGTACATTATATTTATTTATATATAGTTTCAAAAAGGATTTCTAAATTATAGATATTATGCATTTACAAAAACTATTTATACAATATATACCTACTTGAATACATTTTTTTTTAATAGCAACCTCTATATCTGTTACAAGATTTTGATAGTTTTAGTAATTTTTCAGTATTTTTCAAGTATATTAGTACATTTTTTTTTCTATCCAAATTTATTGGCAAAATAAATCAACAATGTTTTATTTTTCAAATTTGAGACAGTTGTGATTTGGTAAAAATAAAACAGATTTGGATAGAAAAATATTTTCAATCATTTTATCATATAAATCATTATTCTAAAACCAAAATTAACCAAATTACAACTGTTTAAAATATTAAAATAATCAATATTTTCAAATTTCAAACAGCTGTCAATTTTAGATTTAGGAAAAAAGTTGACAGAAAAAAATTAACCTATTGTAATCTTATATCAGAAATAGGAGTTGCTATTTAAAAAATTAAGTTTTATTGTGCATTCGCATACCAAAAGGGTTCAAATTTTGAAAATTGCCCCAAAAAGTGTGTCGATATGGACCATGTTGAGATATCCAGATAAAATATTTCTTATTATCATTTGAGTGAAATACACTGTATATTGTAATACCCAATAGAAATACCTCGAAAAATACCTAATATGTACATAACAATAAAAACTACCTAAATCCAAGAAAGAAAAGCAACAGATATATTATCTGACAAAATAGTTACAGATTTCTAATTAAAATCAAAACATAAAAAGAATATTTTACAAATAGACCTATCTAAGAAACAGTTTTGAAAATACTCATCTCTTTAACTTTGATAATAGATGTTTAAACTCTCGATAAAACTAAAAAGCTATAATTACATATCTATTTCATAGCGTGATTTTGTTATAGGTATTGTCAGTTAGATAGATGGACACGGCAAAATATATAGGCTTATTGTCAACAAGTTAGTGGGTACTCTGGTGAATCTAGGACATTCTTCCCCCATTTGTCACCAGTAAGGTACCTAGGACATTTTCCCCCAAAAAATGTATTTTTAAATATTCAAATAAAAACAACAATTATTATATAATGTAAAATTAAGGTATATTTCTACTTTTATTTACCGGAGAATTCAATTTTTGAAATTTTTTTTTTTTTGACGCTAAAAAAAATGTAATTAGTTAATTAAAAATGTAAAAAAAAAAATCAGAGCAAATAGGCGTTAACAGTTACAAACTGGAATCTGTGGTCTCTAAATTTCCGTATTTTACTATTTAATTATGGGATATATAGGTATGACAGGCAAAATTGACTGGGTATAGGTATAAGTACAACAGCGTAAAATCATCTAACTTCTAAAGTAAATCCGACTGCCAAATTCTGATTGCACCATCGTTTTTAGCATCTACAAATTTCCAAAAATCATATTCTCCGTAAAATAAAAATATACCTTAATTTTAAACAATATCGGTACCTAATATTATAATAACTGTTGTTTTTATTTGAATATTTAAAAATAAATAAGAAAAGGTCCTAGGTATACAAAAACGGGGGGAAAATGTCCACCTTACTAGGGACGAATGGGGGAAGAATGTCCACAGAGAAAGAATGTCCAGATACCATTCTAGTATTTATATATTTATTTTTATAGGTTTTCATTATTAAGAGGACATGATACCTGCATTTGCTGTCTCCGTCTAACTAACTGATAATATACAAAATTTATGATCAGCATTTTAATCACAACTTTGACCTATTACACCTATTACAAAATGTATAGACAAGTTCTATGTTGTAGCGTTGTTTTTTTCTGAAATTTTAATTTTAAAGATTATTTAATGGGATTTAAATAGTTTTACCTTTACAAGATTAAAATTTCCGAAAAAATATATCATATTGTCTACAAATTTGGTAATAGGTAAATTTATTAAAAATTACAAAGTTGTGATAAAAATGCTTAATGTAAATTTTGCATATTACTAATTGGCTCGGCGGAAATAGTAAATACGGGTAGGATATCACGTCCTCTTAAACCAAAATGTGTGTAATGTGTAATACATAGGTACATATAATAAGAATATTATGATAGAACACATAGGTAGGTATATATATAAATATTTTATTATACAAAATATTTCAATAACGTTTTTCACTTAGATTCGTGTCTGTGCGGTGTTTAAAATAATTGTTATTTAATGTGTGTTCTGAATTTTGAATTAACAACTGTCAAATAAAATGAAAGCAAAATCTTAAGTTTCAGATCAGTTATTTAATATAGGTAGGTGTATTTGGTGATATCGATTTTATTGTTGTCGGCTTACCGTGTATAAACGTTGGGATGATTTTTGAGGTTCGTTTTGTTTTTATAAGACGGACGTCGAGGCAATGAAAATCCAACGTTTTGACTAGAGCAGTAAGCTGACAAAAAAACTCCGATCGTCTACTCGAATATCGAAAACCTCGTTCAAACTGTTCATAACAAAAACAAATTTAATTTAATAAAATAAAATAAAAATACGGTATACTACCTACCTATTGAAATGCCGTTGATCACAGTTTAGATTGCCGAAGAGCAGAAACTAAAAACATCACGATGCTCGTGAAACGAAATAGATATAAATTTCGGCGGAGGTACAATTTTATCACAGAACATGATATTGAATAAAACACTGATACTGGATAGTATATAGAACCACAGATAACATGTTAGATTTTCAAGATTTTCATGTTATCTGTGATAGAATAATTGTGGTCATGGTTAATCAGCTGATAAACATTACGGGGATAACCTCGGTCCTCTCGATGATCCGAGATAAAGAGTGCCTGCCGTCTCTTTTCTATACATTTAAAATTTTGCGAGAAATGGAATAGGTACCTACTAGAAAACCAATTGTTCGGATTAAAACATAATTTGATCATACGATTTTATTATAGCGTTCATAAATTACAAAAATCAATAGGTATATTAATGAGTTTATGAGTCAATGTTTTCGGGCGGGCGCTCTTTTTTCCACCAAAATCTTTTCACTTTGGAAAAAGGAAAATTTACAAATCGAGAGTATATTTTATTTTAACATGTATAATAAATAATAATCAACTACCTTAAATTAAACCTTAATACGTAGAGGCTCGTGATGAAATATATACTATATCAATATAATAAAAATGACTATGAATTACAATGCAATAATACTTTATAGAATATCTCCAGTATAGATTTAGTTAGTTCCCCATGCACATAATAATGTATATATATACGGTGTGTCGTATCCCGTACAGGTGTATAAAAATGACCACACACTAAATATAAACATAAAATGTATTTAGACAAAGTGAATAAAAATATATTTTAATAAAACAACTTTACCCATATGCAGTTGTATAGTTTTTCGGATATTTTTAATAGTTCTCCCACATTTAATAGGTTAGTTAGATACGGTATAGGAATATTATATTAAACTGATATATTAGTATGAGATTTTAAATTTGTAGTATAGAAAGTTTTATAATATGAATAATGACAATTACTTGTTACAAAAAATTACAAATAGTGATATCTTCTATTGTTTCTTATAATATATACAAGTTTAAAAAAAATATATCATATCATAATAAAATACTATTGATTTTTAAATCGGACAGAAAAAGGAAAGATATAGTTTTGATGGAAACGAGTTGTGCTCATATTTTTTTAGTGAGAATAATGTTATTATATGCTGTTTTTCACAATTTCTCTGAAAATTACGAGAAATAAAAATACACATGTCGACCAGATAATACAAAATTTCCACTACTCAAAATATTAGTACATAAATAGATTTTCATAAAATGTATAATTCTTAATTTACTCCAAATTTGTTCAATCTATTTTAGTGATTTCAGATTTGTTTATACAACATTTAATTTAAAATATATAGGATTAATATAGAAATATTTACTAATATTTAGTCTGCTTATATTAGTAGGTACTTACATTATAATATAATAGGTATACTACTCGTATAATAATTATAATATTCTTTAAACACTTTTTAACAAAATAAATTAGAAAAGAAAGCGAGTACTGCTAATATAATAATCACTATCAAGCGATGAAAGTTATTGATGGTTCTTATATGTAAGTACTACACTACTAGTACTGAAGTAAAGCTACATAGTACGAAATTATAAAATCATACAATACTTAAAACTATATAAAAATGATTTTATAAATAATAAAATAAATAAAAATACAGAGAATTGATTGAGCCGCTTGTTAAATAGGAAACATTTAGTAGGTACATAATAATTAAAAAAGTTTATATAATTTTGGAGAAACTCGATCATTTAATATTATCTACCAACAACCGTAAATTAGTTATTTTTTTTTTTAACAATTAGTTATATAACATAAAATACAGTTAATGAACTTTGAATTAATAATCCTCTGATCAGTGGCGTGCTCAAAATTTTAAAATGGAGGGGGGGGGGGTAATTTAAAAAAAATTGCTATAAAAAAAAAATAGGTAATTTGTGTAAAAATTTGAGTACAAATACATAAAAAAAAATCCATGGTTGGATATGACATCCACATTCCCCTGCCCAAGATATAATACTCGTAGGTATTTATAAAATTATAATCATTGACTGTATTATTTAAAATTTTTATACTATTAATATTGTTTTTATTTCATGCAAAACCAAATATTATATCAAGAGTCACTAATTATTGCGCCAAAAGTTTTTATAGTACCTATTTAGAGTATTTTTAATTTAAATATATTAATTTTTATTTAAAAGAAAATATCCTAAGCACAATATCTTACCTTTTAACAAATATGTATTTTATAATGTGGATAACCAAATGTGTATTTGCTATTAAAGCCAAATTCCTACAGTATGGCTTTGCACTAACTAGCTTATGCATGCTTGCACTCAACTTAATTTTTAAGTTTTTGAATTTGTAGCATTAAACAGACCACCTACTGTTGGTATACTGCAGCAGTGTATCTTCATGTGTCTTTAGCTTCACAAGTTCAGCAGGCAGGATTAGTGCTCTAGTGTTTCAAAAGTAGCCAAGTAGGTACATAATTCCAAATTAACACAGTAACGTCGCGAGTAATGCACTGAGTGACTATCATTATTGCCAAAAACAAAAATTACCACCTGGCAAAATGACTGCTGATTCGATAATAAAGTGGTACGATATAATCCATGGCTAAATATCTAGGTATGTAGCAATTCAAATTGTGCATGTGTACTATGTCATCTGCTGATGAAATTAATAATATATAGATATACACTCATTTATACACACAAGTTGGCAGTTGACATCACAATTTCTGTTTTTATCACATGAATAGCACAACTGGACAAAAACGAAAATCAGTCAACACCAAAAGATAAACTAATCAGGGACAGAGTATAAATGATACATAAAAACAGCTATGATATAATAAGAGGGTGTCAGCATTAACAATTTTTAATGAAAAACTCATGTTAGTATTTCTCATTTTCAAGAACTTACAAATATCTTAGAATATAAAATGAAAAATAAATTATAGATAATATTATCTAGTACCCCAAACAGCCTTGTTTAGATATTTAAAATTTTTCAAGTTATATATATTAAACAAAAAAAAAAAAAAAACAAAAAAATTGGTTTTTTAATAATTTGTTTTAAAACATTTTTAAATGCACACATTACAAAATAACTACTTAGGGCACTAGATAATATTGTTTTTAAATTTCTCTACAATATTTTGAAGTTTTTATAAATCAGAAATGCAAAAGTAATATTTTCAATAACATTTTATAAAATCATAAAAAACAACCAAAATAAAAAATTACAAAAAATGGAACCATCAATTATTATCCATTTTTAAAATACATAATATAAACATTTTACAATTGTTATAATTTCATTTTTCTTCTTAAAATTTTCCAAAAATTACCTATATAGAACCCCTTAAAAATAGTAGCGCTGACATCCTCTTAACCATTAATATTATATAGTATATTATACTTCTATTAAACTATAATATAAAGCCAGTTATAAAATACATTATAGCCTTGTAATTTTTTAAATAAAAATATTAAATAAGCCAACACAATATAATGGAAAATTATTGTTCTTTTTATTACTTATGAATTTGCAAACTAAATTATACTTGTATGGCCATAAAAAATAGTAATTTTAATAAATATTAAAATAATTATGAATTAATAGAGAATTATGTTTCTTAACTAAATAAAAATAAAAATTATAATACCTTATCCCATTAATTTTAAACTTTTTGTCATTGAAATAAATCAATTTAAATAAGAATGTAAAAATAATTCATTAGTAAAACGAATGTTATAATATCATAATTATTCAACTGTTTTGAAGTAATCCTTGGACTTGGCTGGGTTAATGGTCTTGCTACCGGGTTTCCAATTGGCAGGGCATACTAAAAATAAAAATAAAAATAAATTTACCATACGTAGAATATTTTATTTTAGAAAAACATACCTTCTCCATATTGATCAGTGTATTGGAATGCTTGAACAAGACGCAAAGTTTCATCAACGGAACGTCCAACTGGCAAATCATTAATAGTGATTTGTCTTAAGTTTCCTTTATCATCAATAATAAACAAACCACGATATGGAATTCCAGTAGCCTCATTATAAACCTGGTAGTCCTTGGCAATAGCAGCAGACTTATCGGCCAACAAAGGAATTTGCATTTTGCCCAATCCACCTTCATTACGTGGTGTGTTAACCCAAGCCAAATGGCTGAAGTGGCTATCACATGAAGCAGCAATCAATTGGCAATTAATAGCAGCAAATTCTTGAGCACGATCAGAAAACGCTATGATTTCAGTTGGGCATACAAAAGTGCTGGAAATTAACAAATATGTTAAATATCTTACATGAAGAAAAATAGAAATAAAATTAAATATATTACAAGTCCAATGGGTAGAAAAATAAAACAACATATTTTCCTTTGAATGATTCTAGTGAAATATCTTTAAAGTCTCCATTAATGACAGCAGTTCCCTTGAATGGTGGTGCTGGTTTTTCAAGTGCTAAAACCATTTTTCTGAAAAAAAAAATAATAATAAAATAAAAACAAATATTTAAAAAAAAAGAATTAGTAAGAATTTATATGTTTGAAGAAATAATTTAGTTTAATATTTAACTGTATTAGGTATAGCAATAATAATTAATTGATTAATTATCAACCAATACATTGATAAACAAATAACTAAAATGAATTTTTATAGATTATAGCGCATTAAATTGAAATAGTAAATATTGAAAATACCTATTACTTACAATTAATTAAACCCATTTATAATATTGATTTAATTAATATTAATTTTATTCAACTATTTTTTTGTTGCATTAAATTACAATTTGTAATAGGTACTATCATTAATTGTTGTTCTATTTAACCATTTATAAAATAGACCACTCAAAAAATAAATTTTTATATAATTTAAATAGGGTCTTATATACATAGGTCTAGATATAGAGTAATGATACTAGTCGCAAGCACAAAAAATGAGCACTAGAGGTCACGCGATTTGTTGCAAGTGGTTATAAGTGTATACTTAATATATTGTACTACCAATAACATTTTGAGTATTCATGGCTTAAGCAGTAGATATTTATTAGTTGCTAAGGCCAGCACTCATTTTTCGTAAATACATATGTAATAAGTTTAAATTATATAAAAGTAATTTAATCATAAGATAAGGTATATTTAATTTAAAAAAGACTAATAATTGTTAAGATTTGGGCAAATAATAGGTATGCACATACCTAATTTATATACATAATATTATTTTAACATAAAATACTTAAAAAATAATATACAATTAAGTATTATTTATACTACCTACTATGTTATAGATTTTATTATTTAGTTATCAATTTTATGAAATATTCCAATCAGTTACTTTATGTAGGTATATACACAGGTTAAAATTTCATATAATCTATAATTAAATAAAAATATTAGGTACATTACATTATATTATAATCTTGGAATGTAGGTAGCCAAAATAATTTTTAAAGGGATTGGAAGCGGTGATTGTCAGTCTTTCTCTATCAAACATATAACATAGCAATTTAGACCATATCTATGTCCAACGTACTGATGGATCTAAAGATGCGATAAGGGTTATAAAAATTGATCTGAATTTGTTGTAACGTCTATTTTAAATAGACTTTACCACATTTTTAATTTTTTCTCCCTAAGTCCGCTTAAAATTAAGTTAATATATTTGGATATAAAAAAATTTACATTTTCAATTTTTGTGAAAATCAAGGGGGAAAAAATTAAAAAGTGGGAAAGTCGTTCTAAAGTAGATTACACGACAAATTTAGACCAGTTTTCAAAATCCTTATCGCTTCGCTAGGACAATTGAGATGTTGGAAATGGGATTTAGTCTTTTCATATACAGTAGCCGTATTTATTGACATGTGCCACAGCGTGCAAGTGAACGCACAACCATTATTATGCCAAAAATATTTACACACACTAAAGAACAAATACTACTCACACAAACACAATGTGTAATGTGAATAATTCAAATAATTGCCTATACACAAACCCTTAATAAATGATCGCTTCCAATCCCCCTAAGTTCCTTATTATATTATACTAGATACGGAGATAAAGAGAAAAATTCAAGGTACTATAACTATCTATTAAATGTTATTCGTACAAATTTGTACACAACAGTTTTTCAATCCAGCACAATTCTGTTTTAACGACTTACAACTACCATAGGTAATGCTGATTTGTAAAAAATTAGAAGATTCAATTAATTTTTAATAAATCAAAATTAAAATCTAGGTTTCATCATGATATTCTGACAAAAAATATACAGACTTTTTTTTTCATACAATATTAATTTACTAAAGAATAAGGAATAAGAAAATGGTATTGGACTTTTGATAAAATATTTGCTAATAATTAACTGCTCAAGATGAAATTTGATTATGCAATGTTCAACATTGGTCAATGATAAGTGAAATATTAAACTTTTATTAAATTTAAATATCTGTTTTTACTTTTTGTATTATATTATACTTTAATTCATAATATTGTACTACTTTAATACATTTAATAATTTATACCTACTAATAGTGATTATTATGCTATGTCTAGAGACCCAAAGGCCTGTTTTTCTTTACGTACACAGACGTTTGTATTATCAATGCATATCCGAACAATGTGTTTAGTGCGCATGCACGTAGATTTATAAAAAAAATGCAATACTGTATACTGTATGTGTGTATGAATCGTACAAATACACTTCAACAACAAGTAATGGAAAGTAATAATTCTTTGAGTACTGGTACTCACTGGTACTTGTAAAATTTAATATCTATACTTTATTATGCACATTTTATGAATAATGGTCTCCTAAATTTCAAAAATATAAAATAATAAAATTATCCATACACTACAAATTTGCACGTTTAACTTGTATGCACATTAGACAGATTGTCCGGATAGGTATGCATTGATAACACAAATGTCTTTGTACGCAAAGAAAACACAAGAAATCCGGGTTTCTAGACACAGCGTTATTATTATTACCTACCCCAGTTATATAATTTTTAAATAATAGAACTTAAAAATCAGGTCACTATAATATATTGTTCTAGGTGAATCTTAAGTAAATACGATAATGAAAAACAGTATCAAATGTGAAAAGTATTTGATGTTTAGTGGTTTTATATTTAATATTGATTTTAGCAAATACTATTATTTTATATAAAAGATTAAATGTACCTATATTTCATTTTAAAATAAAATCAAAGAATAAAAAGAGAGTTTAATCAATAAGTAATGTCTATTTTACAGATAAGTAGTAGGTACTCAACTACTTGAAAACACATAGGTACATTCAGAATTTAATAAATAGGATAGATAATTAATTTATTTTCCATAATAAATACAATACCTACCTAAATAATTATACGAAATTACTCGAACGACATGTAATTATTATTATAATCTAGGTAATTCTCGGTACATAAATTATAGATAAAAACGAATATTAATGATTATCACCGCGTCATTAAAAACCCGAAACTGTATCTATTTCTGTTGCAGTCGAACACGAATCGTGTTAAAAACGATGGCGACGGTCAGGTATAAGTGGACGATAATAAAGTCGAACGTCTCGCAGCGGATGTCGATGACAATGTTATATTATATTTTATGCATAATCGTTGGGTACGCGGACATTGCTGCCGCACCGCCGCCGCCGGACGTTCGACGTCACGAGTTCTCGGTGGGGTAATGAAAGTAAAACGAAAAAATCCACAAAACGTTGGACGTCGACAACGACGAAATCATAAAACCATTACAATATACGTTATTACGACGTAGTTAACGATCGACATCGACTCGATGACATTTTATTACCGTAATAATAATAATAATCTGTACCTAATGTTACGCAACCGGACAGACAATGGAACATCTCGTGCGTACCCGACAGCAAAATCATACCGCCGGTATAGAGCCGGTGCGCATGAAATTTCGGCGACAATAGTACGAGAAATAAACGGCAACAAGTTGCAACGGATAAATCGTTAAAAAGATACAAAATATTTACCAGTTGTAGTGGATTTTCACGATTGACGACAAAGAAGATATGGAAAATGTCGGACTGCTTAACGCTGTTGGCGGTCTGACGATGGCAAAATGAATAAACGAAACGCGAAGTACCTGTGCCCAGCGATAGCGTGATGGCGCGGCGGATGGAGGCCGGTCACGAAATTCGTGCGCCGTGAGCTAGTGTGTGTAAAAGTGGCTCGTAAACGTGTACGGTGCGCGCTTGTGTACGTGAGCGGTACCAGTGCGGCCCGACCGTGCGCGTGCGTATGTAAATTAGCCGGCAAACTAATTGAAGTTCGAAACGGATTTCTGCGTCCGCTGCACAACGAACGGATCATCGCAGGAAAACATTTTTCAGATCCGTACTATCATAGTAATATTTTTGCGATATAGCCATAGGTAAGTACCTACCTACCCGTTTACCAATTTACATTGATCGTTATATTGTTAATCCATGATTATTATAAGAAAGGGCTTGCACATCAGGAAAATAATTTGGGGATGACTGGTAGGATTGTGTGCGTCATACTAGTAAAAAACTTAAAACCATTGTGAGGTAAAAAATAATCGAAAAAATTAACACGATTAGCGTGTCACTAGGTAAAAAGTAGGTACCTATATAAAGTATGTACCTACATTTCTATAAATTGTAAATAATAAATATTCAGTTGAAACTATCGTTTAACGTGTATAACCATAGTAATTTAACTTATATAATAGTAATTATACAATAAATGAGTCGTATAATATTTTTGTGATAACAATATGGATTAGGAAAAAATTTTTCCTACAAAGATCCATTCGTAAAGCGCGAGGATTATTTAACTCGATAAAAGTAACAGTATGAAACATTGATAAAAAAAATCAAGACCAAGTTTTGTGGCAATACTACAAGTATTGCAACGCTTGCAAAATTGAGGATGTTGGATATGCTGGGGTAGTGGGGTAATGGAGCCAATAATAAATAATTTGTACAAAATAATCATAATAAAATCATTAATACGACTTGTATTTGGCGTTTTTTACGAAGCGACCCAGAGTAACCAGTTCCTAACTCCATAGATGTTGACTAAAACGCATTATTAAAAATGACATAATCTGTATTATCATATTATACCTATTAATTTAAATGACAAAAATTCACATATTATCCTGACCTACCTATTTTATTAAAATTATTAAAAATTTACTTTTATATTATTTTATTATTAAATTTACTAAAATAAAATAAGTACTTCTGAATAAGTAGGTACCTACCTACTTATTTGCTTTATTCATTCTGTCTAGGACTGGTCCTGTGACATATAGGTACTATGATGCACTGATGTATTCATTTGTTTTTCTCTAACTAATAATAGATACCTACCTAATACCTACCTAAATACATTTATTATGTGTGCGAATATGAGTACCTGGGTACCTATTTCGAACGCTAGTGATCTATTAAGTATTTTTATAATCAGTTTTATATATTATAACCAAAATTCGAATTTATTTTAAATAATTATAATATATATATATATATATTATAATATATAATCAGTGGAGCCCACATGGGTTATCAAGTAATGCAACTGCATGTCAAAGCGGGTGGGGTGGCTATTGGTTACTGGGTATACTAAATATAATGTGGTATAAGTCACAGTTTTATAATTTTTGTATTATGGGTATTAACATGTTTCCATGGATAAGAAAGAATTACAATGCAATACAATAAACGTAATTTGCCGACTATAATTTATAGTTTGCAGACTTAAAATTCCGAAAAATACTTAATTTCCCGACAAAATTCTAAAATTCTTCATTCAAAACGTGAATAAGCAAAAAAAAAAAATCATCGACTTTGTCTACTATTTGCCGACTGTTTTCCGATGTTTGGAGGGTTAGACACCACCTCCCTGCGGAATGGTCCTAGGTATACCTATATTAATATGTTTGGAATAGGGATATCATATAAGTAGGTACCTACTAAGTACTCGTTGACTGTAATATCTACCTAGTTAAAACAATATTTTCTTTATGTAAATTTAATAGATGCATAATTGTGGTCCGATAAAAGAAATACATTTCATAATAATTAATATTTGAGCTTTACGAATAAAGAAATAAATAATTATAATTAAAATAAAAGTATAATATAAATTAAAAATAAAAGTTAAACCAAGATAACCGTGTTACCTACCTACAGATATAAGTAAAATAACCAAAAGACTAAGATAAACGGTTAATAGATAAGACAGTCATTAGGTTTTAGGGCCATATATAGTAATAGAATGGATGAAAATTCCGTTTTTTAAATTTCAATTAGGTACCTACAATTGTTATTTATTGTTCATTTTTAATTACATTTCAAAAATCTGTAATTTACATGATAATAATAATAATAATCTATGATATTACATTTTTTTATTAGGTAGGTAGGTACCTACCTACTTGTTATATTACATTCTTCAAAAATTGAGATACCTATAGTACCTACCTATTGGATTTTATTAACTTATTTAATTTTTTGATAGATATTACTATAATAAATTAAGTACTTTGTGGAAGTTTGGTTTTTGTAAATCTAAAATTTTATGTCAAAATGTACCTCAATTTCACAGGCTTTGGTTACCGATCCAAACATTTCCAGTTACCAAACCGATTGAGTTCTAGGTACTACCTAAATATTATTTCAAAGTCTTTTATTATTATAAGAAACCTGATGAATTTGGAATACCTATCTATATAATATAATTATTAACTGAGTTATAATTTTAACAAATTTATTAAAATTGAAATATTTACCTAAATCTGTGATATTTGGACACATGATTGAAAATGACGGCAGTTTTTGGTTTTATAAAAATAAAACATGCCATTTAATTAAGTACCTAACCATGACCATTAAACAAGTTTTCAAAAGGTTAAGTCAAAATTGTACCTGATTTTGTATTTTATTATTTATTGTAATTTATCTTAATTTATGCAGGCCTAAATTATTTTTACGTTCATAGATATGTTATAATTTAAAAAATTAATAGGTACCTATTTAATATATTTAAAAATTTTGTCTAAATTGTAAAAAACATATATTGTATTATTATAATTAAGTACTAGGTATAACATAATATTATACAATAGGTAATACAATACCTACCTTAAATTATGAAAACTTATGGCTTAAGATTATAAGAAGTTTTTCAAAGTTGAAACTCATAAAAACTAGGCTTCAATCGACCATGGGTAATGATCGTTTAGAGGGACTAATGATAATTTCCTGTGAAAACGATGTTGAAATAAACTATGATGCAGTCATTGAAAGTTTCAGTAAAACTAATCCATATTTATTTAAAGCATTGCATTAATGATTAACTTTTAACAAATATGTATTATTATTTATATTTTTATTTCTGATCTATATTTTAACATACAGTATTTATGTAAATGTCTATGTTGTACTATATATATTTAATTGCATTAGTTTTTAATTATTTAATGTACAAAGAATGTGTTATTGAGTTCCTTTTATTTTTTTAATAAATACTGTTAATTTGTAATACTTTACCAAATTATAAAAACATGTTTCGGAAGGCATACTTTGCAATATATATGGTCTTTTGACTATATATGACTTTTGAGCACTAAATTATATATAAAAAAAAATAGCTAGTTAGATCATTATATTTGTACATATCTGCAATTATGAAGTCATGATATTTTTAAAGTAGAAAGTATATTGAGTCCTTTAATATTTGAAAAGTATTCAAAATATAGTAGGTACTATTCATTTGTTTAGATAAATACATTTATAAAAATGTTTTTTTTAAATTATTGTCTTGCCTAATATGCACATCTTTCTTAATTCTTAGTTTAAAAAATAATAAAAAAAATATATTCATATTAAGTAAAATTTGGTGGGTGGGTATAATTTTATCTAACTGCATGTGCTGTTGTAAAACCTCTGTGCGCCACTGTATATAACAACCAAAGAAAAAATTATATCAAGACCATTTATTTATTAATTCTGTCTACTAAATTGTGCACTTATCATTATTGTATACCTACCTACTTATTACTTGTAGACTAATAGACTATAGTTCGAGAAAACATTTTTATTGTAAAACGTAACAAATCGGTATTTTAAAAAAAAAAAAACATTGTTAGACTGGATAGTTAAATGATGCTGGTAGATAAACATAAAAAAAAAATTGAAAGTTGGGGAAAGCTGGTAGAACTATCCATTGGTAATCATATGGAAATATCTTAAGAAACATTTATATTTTTCAGAATAGTATCGCCACCGTTAGAAAATACATAGGTAGGTACCTACCTTTTCAACTTTTCTGTTACTTATCTAAATATTATTATTATTATTATTATTATTATTATTATTATTATACTATCGATTGTAGTGATTGTACCTATTCTCTGATTTCAGTCTTTACCAGATAAGTAGATACTGCTAGACAAATATATGGATTAAACATTTTAAGTTATTCGGAAATCAAAATACTTTTGCCATACCTATAGAATATGGGTGAAAGCGAATATAGACAGTGGCGTAGTTACAGCAGAAGCAACTGCCTCTGGGCACCAAAATCTCCCTACTTTCTTTAACCTTAGGCACGTGTATATTTTTATTTACATATTTGTGGTTTTTAAAGTAGATTTCTCGAGAAATGTATACAAATAACCTTTTTTTACTTATGTTAGGGGGCACAAAAATTTGATTAGGCACTTGATTTGGGCGTTTCGACTTATAGCTACGCCACTGAATATAACGGTGCACATGAATTGCCTCCCGTCGGTTACTCGAATTGCCTCCGTTAAAAGTTAGAATAAAAATCGATAATCTGTAATCAATATTTTATATTTTAGTTCCAGAAATTATTTATATTATTATATTATAATATAGTACGTAATGTTTTTTAATTATTAGGAACGGGACGATAAATGTAATGTATTTTGATAAAATGAAAAAATACATGTTATTTTATTTTTTAGGTAAGTAATTGATACTTTTTTATGTGATATTATGGTGTTTAAATTATTAAATTTGTAAATTTACCAGACTGCATTATTTTTTGTTTAGAAGATTTAAAAAATATATCAATAGGTATAATATTATATTGATATTAGGTAGGTATCGGTATTAATAAAATAATGGGATATATCAGTCAATCGATGGGTATGATACGGGAGGCAATTCGAGTACCTATACCTATTTTTGACATACCCGAAAATAGACCTTCTTGACAGTCTACCAAGGGTGGTCAAGTTAATGGAAAAGTTAACTTATTAAGTTAACCTAAATACATTCTATTAAAAGTTAACCAAAAATGTAGTTTAAAGTTAACATTGAAAAAACTCTTTCAAAAAAGTTATATTTTATTTTATTATTTTTAATTTAACATTTAAGATTCAAATCTCAAAACTATATTTTTAATTATTCAACAATAAACTTTTCCATTAGGTATTTACTTTTTTAATATTAAGTAGGTAGGTACCTTTTGGATAGGTACCTACTTATTTGGTTACCTTTGTACGAATATTACTAGCAATAATTTCGTCTTTACTTTGGTCAACTTAACTGAATGATTATAAAAATTAAGGATTAAAAGTTAAGTTAAGTCAATAGTAATTTAAACTAGTTCAGTTAATTAGTTAATGAATAAATTAATTTTTATAACCAGTTTAGTTATAAATATTAACTTTTTAATTAGTTAATATCCACTTTTGGAAGGGACTATTTATCATATCCTAAAATAATTTATTTAAAAAAAAAACAAGCTTTCAAAATCTTTAAAGTAGGAATTATTATTAAATTGTTATTAGAAAGCTATTTACAGGAAAACTCCAAAAGCGAATACATGCAAATAAAACCATATCATCAATACATTTCTCGTTATACGCTCAGAATCCAAAAAAATAATCGAATTTCAATGTTTATAAAATTTCTAAAAAACAATCAAAAAGTTTTTAAATTTTTAACAAGTCAATGTTATAAATTATAATAAATATCTAATATAAATTTTTAAATTTCCGGTTTTATAATAATTTTCGAATACCCATTTTAGCGGTATAAAATATATTCGCGCTCTACAACTTCTCTCTTTGTAATCACAGAGTCAAAATATGAAATATGAGAATATTCATCTACTATGTTATAGCGTGAAATTATTTTAGTTAACACTTTCTTTTTATGTTTTCTTTTTAATTTTTTAATTTACAATTTTCAAAATTTCATATTTTGTGTAAATGTTGACTTTGCAATTACAAAGAAAGAAGTTTATAGATACATAGTGTGAACGTGAATTTTAACAAATATCGTGATAACACAACTATAAAAAAGCGGATGTATAGCATCCTCTTAAGAAAAATACTGATAAAATCAATAAATGACCTTTTTAACCAACTAAAACAAATTCGTTATCAGAATGCTCAACTTGAAAATTCTAAACTACTCGTCTCCTATTTCAAAAAGTATATTATATATATAAAAAACATTGTAAAATCAATACACTCAAAAACTAGAACACAAAAATACAGCCACGGGGGGAGGGGAGGGTAAAGAGCATGGCACCTTTGTTTCCTTTGCTACGCTGCTAAATTTATTATTTCTATTTAATTATTTTTCTGGGTTTTATATAAGTACAACTTTTCGGAATAATTATTTGGATACCTTTCAAATCTATTTGAATAAGTTTTAATTTATATATACCTACATTATATGTATGTAATAATTTGAATGAAGGCTGTAAATATAATGCACTCTAAAAAAAAGTGATATAAGTATGCATTAAAAAAATTCAAAATAATTCAAACATAATTTTTAATTAAGTTATTTTTAGTCCATAGTTTTATTTTAAATTTGTTAAATTATAGATGCAATAATGTAAAATATGTTTTGTTAAACAATTTTATTTTTGGTATATTTTACCTATAAATATATATTATTAGGGAAAGGACTTTATTGTAATAAAAAAAACCAAAATATGTACATAAATATGTATCTATTTTTATTGAAATATGTTAAAAAAAAACAAAATATGTAAATATCGAAAAAATGTATTAGTATTGAAAATTACAAAAAAAAAAATAAAATATATTTTATAAATATAAATATTAAATAAAAGTAATACAAATAATATAGGTACATTATAAAACTATGCATATTATTCCGGAACAAAGCAATAAGAAACAACATATTGTTGAAGGTTTGCAAATAAAAAATTGCGATGGTTTGGTCGGAGAATACTCTTGTATTGACTAAAAGACCGTTCCACGTCAACAGATGTGATAGGGCGTAATTCATATTTACTACCTATATCCGAAGGAGTGAATTCGATGTCCAGTGATCCTTGTTGATTTTTTCCTATTAAAATATCTCTGATAATTTTAATAGTTTTAAATCCAGAAATTTTTTCAATTATTATTGCAAATTTCTTTTTAACTATTTCTCCCATGTGCCCTTGAGTTTTTTCTAATTTATCTACAGCTTTTTCTACAATACCAATATTTTCTATCAAAGACATGTTTTTGGTTTCAAATTGTTTAATAAATTGTCTGAATCAAAAAACAAAAATTTGCAGAAATGTATGTCAAATTGTTTTTTAAATTGATATTTTGCATCAGTGAATTTACTTTTTCAATAGCTGCAGCTGTTTCAGTATCAAAATTTGAAATAATATTTTTTATTTTGTCAAAATGATCGCAATAGTATTGGACGGCTTCGAGCCACGTACTTCGTCTTGTTATGATAGGTTCAGGAGGTAAATTAAGATTTGGATACATTTCTTTAAATTTTAAAATACGATTTGGCACTTTTAAGAATATTTTTTTAATGGTCGCTATTAATTGATGAACTTCGGAATAATTACATCTTATTGTTTCTGAAACGCGATGAAAGCCATGCGCTAAATATGTCAAATGAACCAATTTAGGAAAAAATGCTGTCAAAATATTACCGACTTTAACCATATAAGGAGCAGCATCGATTAAAAATAAAAATACATTTTCATATTTTACACCATTTGGCCATAATAAGTTCATAGAATCATTAAAAAATTTAGCAATGGTTTTATTATTGCATTTTTCTAACTGTTCACAATTTAAAAGAAATGATTTAGTAGGCTCAGAATATAATTTGCCGATGATTACATTACCAATCGCGGCAGACGGCCGAAACTCGTGTACATACTAACGCGATAACTGTTCTAATCTACAATATAGTGGCATGCCGGAAATAAGTACGTAAATGCCATTTAGATAACGTACAATATTTGGTGGTCGTCAAAAATTACTAATCTTGTTGTTTTAGACAAAGTAGATAATGTTTATCGTCGTTAAAAATCAATGAAAAAATCCAAAATTACTAAAATATGTACCTACTTATTTCCTAAATATGTAAAAATATATATTTATACCAAAATATGTAAAAATATGTAAAATAAATTTGGGTTTATTTCAAATAGAATGATCTAAATCGTACTCATTTTTTATCAAATTTAAAATATTTCATTCCAATAAAAATATACATTTACAATAAAATCCGTTCCCTATATAGTATATATATTATCATTATTACCTAATCAATAATAATCCAATTTTCTTAATAATAAAATAGATTTTATTATAGTTATTTATTTAAAAAACTCAATTTTAAAGTTAACAGCAGCAACACCAGATATACCTACCTACTAATATATTTTTTTTACCATTTATTGTACTTATTTGTTTGTATTTTACTATTTATATACAATTAAAATTATTCAGTTAGTTCCCCAACTAATATGATAATGTAAATTGGTAATTCTGTTAATCTAGATATCTTTGCTTTTAGCTGTAATGATATCAAAAATGTATCTAACTAAACTTAATTATATATTATTATTAATTCTTCACTTTATTTTATAATTGTAGCTATCTTATTTTGCAAATTTATACTTAATTATTCATGTTTGTATATTATACATTTATATATGTTTTTACCTATACTTATACGTTTGTACCTTCATCGCTGTACTTTAATGACTGTAATATTATGTTACATACATTTTGTAAATGGAATTTTTTTTTTCCTTATAATAAATAATAATAATAATATTATGAGAACAAAAATACCTATATACTCGTATATTAATTATAATTTCAATATATTTCTAATATCATCAATGCTACTATCTATACAAATATATATATATTTGATCATGGGTGAAAGGTACTTATCTAAGGAGTAATTTCTTGATTTTTTTCTTATTTATTTAATAATAAATAATTGTAAACTGCTGATCATAGGCGTATCTACGGGTTGTACCTATCATGCACAGGCACGACCTGAAAAATCAACCATAAATTTAAATTTTAGGTAAATTACCATGTAATCTACCACAAAATAAGTTAAATAATTCAACTTATTCTGTGTTTCTACCTTCATATTCCGTTATCACCGAACTATGTTAAGCACACGATCACAGCCATATAGGTATAGTATGTACTTATAGCGTGCGACAGGAAACTTAAATGGTGTCCGAGATAAATATAAAGATAAAAATCTTAAATTGTTCTATGTACACTGTCATACAGATTGCTTAAATTAGGTATTAATAGGTACAATTGGTAGAAAAAAATCATATTGTATTTGATTTCTTTAGTAGGTACGATACAGTTTTTGTATTAGTTTATGGAAGATAGTTGTATGACCATGTGACTATAGAAAACGTGGCCAAAGAAATAAAATTAAAGCTAATATCATTGAAATCTGTTTCAACAACAAGGTGGGCTTGTCGATTTTAATCTGTAGTAAAAATAACTGTTCTGCCATAATAATTATTTTTCAAAAAATATGTTGGTTACTACTTAAATGTCAGACATTAAAGCGAAATAACAAGGTTTGCTTCTCCAATAAACATTTGAATTAATTTTTACTTTAAACATGCTTTATCTTCTTTTATTAGGTATACTCATTATTAAAGTCAACTGATGCCTTCAAGCTGAAGTATTAATTGTAATTAGTATTTTATCAAACAAAAAAGTTCAATACAAATAATGCATTTTTAATAATAACGTAATATAGGTACTCTTAACCATAGGTGTGTGTACGGACCGTGCCTATCACGCACAGACACGACCTGCAAAATTAGCTGCAAATTCAAATTTTGGCTAAATACCATGTTCTGTGCTATATATCATAAATTCATGACAGCATTTATTTTATATTAGGTTAGTTTATTTTGTCATGGATTTATTATTTTATTTTATATCCGTGGCTATTCTGCTATTGTACAAAATAAATATTAAATAATTTAACTTATTCTGGGTTTCTACCTTCATTTCCGTTATCACAGAATATTATGGTAAGCACACGGCCACGGCCATATCTATAGTCGTGTGGCAGGAAACTTAAATGGTGTCCAAGCTAAGTAGAAAGATATATAAACCCTAAATTGTACTATGTACACTATCATACACATTGCTTAAATTTGGTATTAAGAGGACGCCATACACTCGACTTTTAAGGGGTTTTGTATAGGCAATTTTCATTACAATTTAAGAAAAATTAAAATCGTACAAATTAAAAATATTTAAATATATTTTAAAAGTAATTAAAAAATAGACCTGTGTCAATATCATTTTTAATTGTAGTGTAACCATGATATTTATTAAAAAACATGTTTACTCATTTTTTATTTTTATCAACTTGAGAATATTGTAGAAAGATGAAATAAAAAATACATTATAAAGAATAAAAATATCTCGCGACTGATGGAGCCGATTTTTGATATATGCAATTTTACCCATTTTATAAGCTGTTAAAAAAAAAATAAAAAAGCGATATTTTAACAGTTCATAAAACGTGTAAAAGTGCTAATATAAGAAATCAGCTCCATTAGTCGCTGGATAATGTTGTTAGCTATAATTTGTTTTTTGTTTTGTATATCAAACATGTTTGTAAGTTGATAAAAATGAAAAATGCTAATACAAGTTTTTCATGGAAAAGTTGTTGTGGCGTCCTCTCAATAGGTTCAATTGGTAGAAAAAATCCTATTGTATTTGATTTCTTTGGTACAATACAGCTTTTGTATTCCTTTATAATGGAAGATAATTGTATTCACCATGCGACTTTAGAAAAAGTGGTCAAAGAAATAAATTTAAAACTAATAACATTGTATAAGTGCATGATCTGCGAAGAAAGCCTGGACACGCCTGTGCTCGTAACATTATCCTTTGTTTTATATAACCAGCATTTAGTACTTTGAATTTCAAACAATTAACTACTTGGTTATAAAAGGAAATGAATAATAAAAAAAATGGTCGACATTTTTTTGAGGGAGGAAGAGTAAGTGCATGACCCGCAAAGAAAGTTTGAGCACGCCTATGTTGATGATATAACCTGGCTCGTGAATAAAGCTAATATAGTTACAAATAAATCTTTTTTAAATATAACTACACAAGTAATTTGTTATAGCATTGTATAAATACTCAATGGTTAAATATAGGTATATTTATTATTATATAAAATATGCTTATTATATAATTTATATCTTTAATATTTTTAATTAGTAGTTTACACGGAGTTGAATAGTTGGAATTGTTTACTATATTTATAATATCGATACCTACATTAATATTATATATGTATTATAGAATGATGTCAGTAACCTATTGGCTATGGTTATGCCTGTGTGATCCAAATGTCAAGTTAGGTTATACCTATATTACGTGCAGTGTTTTAATCTGTTATTTGTGTGAAAACAGAATTGAAACTCGTTTTTATATATGTATAGGTACAGTAAATATACAGTATAGGTACAGTATAAAAAAAAAAATGTAGATATACAAATTAGAATATATACATTTACATAAGAAGATATTTATTTAGAATAACAAATTAGATAAATGCATTTTAACACCAATATTTTTTCCCAATTAGTAGATAGGTATAAAACTATATTTTCAACAAAAACATATATAATCCGTCCAGTTCATCTGCGCCCTCTAACTATAACTATTCGACGTTTCAAACATTGAAAAGCTTGGTTGACAACGACAAATACGTTAATCTCATAGTTGAGGTCCAACAAAACGTTTTATACTATCTTCAAAAACTTAAAGACAAATTTAATCGTTATATCCCAGAATATGATGATGTCAAAATAAAAGATATCCGAAGTAGGATTCAAAACCCTTTTATTGTTAAAGTTGAGAATGTACCTGATGAAATAAAGAAAGATGGCATAGAATTACAAAACGATCGGAACTACAAGGATACGTTTGTATCGAGCGTGAATCTCGAAGATTTTTGATGTAATAAAGCGATTGCGTATCTCAAGATTTAAAAAAACACATTATGGATTACTCATATTTTCGACGACATTTTTGTGCGAACAAGGGTTTTCCGAACTGGTATACATTATAAACGAATGAATAAATCGATTATTCCACTAAGTATACGTTTTGAGCAGTATTACCCCAAGAATATCTTTGTTAGTTAAACAAATGCAAGCCCAAAAATCACATTAAATTTTTTTATACCAATAATTTACTTTTATTAATATAAAACATGTACTACAAATTAAACGGTTAATTGTTCATGTATACTGTAAAGGTTTAAAAGGTTGGGAACCACTGATATAAGCCATAATATGCATATTATATGACATACAATGAACCAAATTGTGATTAGAATAAAAAAAAAAAACATTATTTTATATCTTTATAGAAACGATAGTTTTGCTATGGTATAGTTAGGTGGTAAATATCATTAGTAAAAAAATACAATCTGCAGCCGTCTTGGGACGCCTGGCAGATGTGAAACACGTAATGTAGATACCTGTAGTATGTTTATAATTATTTATTGAAATGTGCACTTGCCGTTCGTAAAATATATTACAGAAAGGTTGCAGATTGTAAAAATAAATATAATATATAAATAAAAAAACGTATTTACCTAAAATAAGTACAAAAGTAATTTATATATTTAGAAATATATTAAAATTTGAAATGAATATTACACAATAATAAATTAAATATATAAATTATTATTGTGATGTGAACTTGGTGGCAATTTAAAATTAACTAACCGTACGATTCTATGTTCTACGTAGAACGTAGTAGAAACGAACGCTAAAATGTTTATATATGCACCCCAAATCGTTAGGTACTATTTATCACGAATGCGTATATATTATAAAAGGTACATACACTAGTAGATAGGTACATATAGATAGGCATATAGCAGGGGTCGGTTTTATTATTCACCAAGAGGGAGAGGAGTATTCAATTTTGATAAATATTTGGCTGGAGAATGGAATTTATACCATAAAATATTTTTCATATATCTATTGTTATAAGAATTATTGTATTAAAATGACACCAAATGTACAAATTTTCAATGAAAAATTCGCATTTGCATTTATCAGTTTTATTATTTTAAAAGCATCTTAGAAGTATGCAACTTTTTAATATTTTATTAATTTTAAATTTTTCGCAAAAAATTAAAAAAATTTGTTCGTAAAATGTAAATATATATAAAAAACACCAAAAATAAAAATGCTAGTGATATGGAACTTTAATAAATTAAGTAAATTTAATTTTGAAATGTAGGTACCTTGAACATTTTTTGATAATTAGATTTTTATTTTTTCTTAAATTTTTTTTAAATTATCTGTATAAAACCCTCTTAAATCAGGGATTTGTTTTCTTGAAAGTTGTTTACTAACATGGTTTTTCTCATCCCTAGAGAAAATCTTGGTTAACTCTCTAATGACAAATTTCTTATATTTTTCGATAAACCCACTTTTACAATCACTGTAGTTAGTTCAAAAATTAAAATTAAAAAATAAATTAATACATTACATAAAATAAAACGAGAATATTTTTCAATATGTATATTTAAATAAATTAAATAATTAATTTAAGTAAGTACCTAAAATTTGTAAAAAAAAATTATAAGTTAAAAAACGGCTTGGAAAATATTTTTAACTTTCATATTTTGTTGTAATTTTGAATCTTTGTTATCACTAAGAGAGAAGTTATACTTAGAACACGTGAACGTGTTTTGATGCTATAAGAATGGATGGGTACCTATTGGAGAGTGTCCTTGAGTTTTGTATAAAAGATTTGGGTGTGAACCGGGTTATTGGACTCGTGGATCTGATATGTGTATTTACAAATTAAAAGTATTTACTTACACAATATTACGTATGTAGTATTTTTATTCAAATACTTGTAAAATAAAAAGTAGGTACAAAAACAAAAATATTGGAATAATTTAATAATTTTTATTTTACATAAAATGTGTAAATTAAATGAAAAAGCTTAAATATATAACTTATAATAAATTATAAATTAACATATACTTATTACTAACATATACTTGTAACTATATATCTAATTCATTTATCTACTCGCTTCAATCGAAGTGGGTACCTGGTAGGTACTTACCTATACCGTGGTATAATATACATTTAGGTATAGGTATTGCATTCGCACATAAATGTTCAAGTACCTACCTACTTATTATTATTATTAGACGAACAATTATTTTATATTTTTATATAAAAATATATTCAAATCGACGTAACAATAGATAGGTAAGCAATATTTTATACTTATCAACCATTGCCATCTGATCCGATGTACATTAAAAAATACATAAATCTATTATAATCGTATTATATACGTTCATAACATTATATTGAATAATACAATTATTATTTTATAAAGGTGGAATATAAGTATAATATTATGTTAGATGGCTGTATAATATATACTATTATAATATTATATGCAATAGGTACCTATACAATAGTGGTATGGCGATGGATTTTTAATTTTTAGTAGGGGTGAATAAATATTTTGAATAGGTACCATTCAATTTTTTTGCCCTCGATAAATGAAGGCATCATTCAAGGTTTTATTATTTTAGAGTTTTAGATTATAATTATGTAACAGCTTTATAACAATATTAAGTACCTATATAGTTATAGGTACATCATACAGGCTGCAAGTACCTATCTATAATGTATTTGACATTTGTATATAATATGTGGTATAGATAGTAAAAAATTGTATAGTCGTAAATAATATTTTGGATATAAATACGTCTCGATTTTGCCTCAAAATAAATATTCAGATACTATTAAAGGAATAAGAAATGTATATATATATTTTAAATTATTGTATATTTAGTATTATAATTCTTGTAGGTAGTAGGTACCTAAAACCTACCTATATTCTACTCTACTACATATATTAACTCATAATATTGTTATAATTCACATTATAATAATAGCATTAATATGAATATTAAATTAATTACCATAATAATACCATTATGATTAAAATTAAAGTTTTATAAATTTAAATTTTACTCCGCAATATTGTCATCTACAAATTTGATACCAAGCTTGGTAATTTTTTATCTTGTGTTAATTACCACATGTTATAGTAAACGACGAAACATTTCCATTCCTAAATAATTGCATGAGACCTTTTCCTGGTGTTCAGATAAATGATGATGAAGCAAAGAAAATTTATAATTACATAGTCGTGTCAGTGAAAATGCATTCGGTATACTCAATAAAAAGTTCAGAATATTTTCTAAAAAATTCAATATTTCCCCAAAACATCTAGATAGTATAATAACGGTAACTACAGTTTTATAAAATTTTCTAAGAAATGATACATGTTCATGGCAGTTGTGAGAATTGGAAGAACAACATAAAAATCGAGGGCTTAATGAAATAAGACGAATTGGAGGAAATAACCCGAGCAATGCTTTTAATGTAAGAAATGCATTTAAAAACTATTTTATTTCACCGTAGGGAAGTGTTCCATAGCAAAATGACAAAATTTATGTAGGAAGACATTCTACTGAATGAATTATATAGTATTTATTTATTTGATCAATATTTTATTACTTATTTGTATTCTACTTTTCTACTAAAATTTGACTAAAATATTTAAAATTATAAATTCTACATATTATATACCTAACAGTGTTTATAAATAAAATAATTTTGAAAAAATGTCATGTAATACGTATTTAAAATCTTTATGCCTGTAGTATTTAATAATTTATAATTTATAATCAATTTTTTTAAATTTAATTAAATTTTTTAAATAAACTTTAATTTTGTTATTACATATATTATATATAGAAGTGACACACATCACGCATAAAAACGAACTTCCACACATCAAAATATATTATATCAACTTTTATCAAGCAACAACACACTGCAGATTTTGGGAAACCGTACTATTATATGTACCTATCATTATCACGTTTTGGCGTCCGTCTTTAGTCATTTTTGCTAGTCGAGATATACCAGATTGAACTGATATGGACGGAAGGTAAGAGAACTGAACTGCACGGATGTAGTGGGCGCTAGGTCATATATTTATACGCTTATTATATATTTAGTCCGTACTCAATTGAACGAGAATGAACTGAACTGAACGGATCCAGTGTGCTTGCTCCTTAAAACCACCAAGCCAATCAAAATATGTTTCGTTTCTTTATATTTTTATTAAAAAAATAAACATTGTGATTATATAACAATAAAAAATAGTACTGATACGAGAGTAACTTTAAATAATATGTACCTACTCATAAAATATTTTTTTTTAATTTTTAATTATTGGATTTGGATTTTTAAATTTTGTTAAGACGTCGTTACGCGTTTATTATTGTGGTGTAAAAATTTGGCTATGCTCTATATATGAACAGTGTTGTGCACAATTAGGTATCGGCAGAAATATACTTTTGACATCAAAAGAAAGACTTTTACAATGCTTCATTGAATAATGTTTTTTTTTTTTTTTAAACTAGTTGTAATTATTATAAATAAATAATAATACAATTCAAATATAAAAAGATTTGTTAGTTAAAAGGACGCCACACAGACAATTTTTCAATGAAAAACTTGCATTAGCATTTTTAATTTCTATCAACTTACAAACATATTGGAAATACGAAACAAAAAAATAAATTATAGCTAATATTAATAATAATCAATTAATAGCAATATTATCTGGTGACTATGGAGTCGATTTTTAGAACCAATTTTAAATTTCTTATGAGCTGTTAAAATTTCGATTTTTTTTTTCTTAACAGTACATAAAACGATAAAAAGTGTAAAAATGTATACCTATATCAAAAATCAGCTACACCAGTCGTTAAATAATTTTGTTCTTTATAATTTATTTTTATTTCATCTTTCTATAATATTCTCAAGTTGAAAAAAAAATATAAAATTGTTGATAAAAATGAAAAATTTTCATCATGATTTTTAAACAAATATTGGAACTACACGAAAATTAAAAATTTCAACACCATTATTAACACAAGACTATTTTTAAATTACTTTAAAAATATATTCAAATATTTTTAAATTGTTGAATTTAAATTTATTTTATTTCATTAAAATTGCATATACGAAATCCCTTAAAAATTGGACGTGTGGCATCCTCTTAAAAAGGACAAATATAAGACACTTTCAAGCTTTGAATGTTTTATGTTTCTTATTAATGTAATAAACAGCTATTTAATTAAAACCAAATTTAGTTTTAATTTTAATTAAAATATATATATAGTCATGACTGATTTTAATTTATCAGCGTAGCAAGGAATATATTATATATAATGTATAATAATGTGTGTTTGTTTTACGTATGTCAAAAAATATAAATTTATTTGGATAAAAGAAGTCGAGTAATAGTTTTCCAAGTAAATTTTTCTGGTAGTTGGTACTAAAAGAAGTCAGTTTTGGATTTTCCTAGTAGTTGTCATAAGTATAAAGGAAAACTATCGATAATAACAGAAAAATGTTATAATTTGGAAAACTTAATAAATTCGTCAAAGTTAGTTACCGATTTATATTTTTTTTTCGTGAATGTGTATAGTGTATAGATACATATTTTTAGGTAGAAGGGATTTAGTAGGAGTTTTTGAGTAAAGAGCTGATTTACAAAAAATTATTACTAATTGGAAACCTTTAAATGTACACAAAATACTTATTATATTTGCTGTATTGTTACTATATTGATGAGGTAAACATTTCAATATTTTTTGTAATTTTTATACAATTTTAAAATTTGATTCGTTGTATTTATGCACATCATCACATATACAAGTATAACTATATAATTGTAACAAGTGTAACTGTATACATTGTATAATTTTATTATAGTTAGTATTTTTTTTTTTTATTAAAGAAATCAATTTTTAATTAAATAAAATATAATATTACACACTTTCTAAGGTTACAATTATATTGTAATTGGTATTTTAAAATGATCAATTTTCGATTTTCTGGACTCACTGCATAGTTAATTTAATATAATATATAGTTTAAGTTATTAATAATCACACAATACATATTTGAAACAGTAATCTATATCAGTGCATATTTTAACTATACTATACCTACTGGGCGATATCATTTTCATGCAGTAAATAATTATTATCGACTAGTATATATTTTTAATAACTCAACAAAATTGATTTTTAACTAATGAACATTTTAAAATATTCTTAAAAAAAAATTTATTTTAATACTATAAAAGTATTAGGCTTGATTTAATTTATAAATTTAAACTTTATTTATGATTTATTAATCCAAGGAGACAACCAGGCTGAGATACATGTGATAGTGAATAGTGACAAATATAATATGAAACACAATGCATAGTATGTATAGGTATATGTCAAAAATCCCATTGAGTTTTTTTTTTAATTTTACCACTTGATTCTTAGTTTACTTACAGTTGTGACAGCTAAGTCAATACAATAAAGTTTTTTTCTTTATAAAAATCATTTTTTTAATTCTTCTTGTATAGTATGTTTTCCTAATTACAGAATTACAGACATAATATGTGCACATTATATATATATATAATATATACAGTGGTGTAGTGCAGAGCCGGGCCGAGAGCCTAGCAAGGTGGCGTGTAATCCTAAATGTGTGCGCAGTAATCCCAAAAAACAATTTCAATGGTTTTTCAGGGACAATATTTATGCGAATGGCTTTTTTTTTGGTTAATTACACCTTTTGAAGGAGTATTTCGGAATTTAGTCAGCAAAATAGAAGAAAAAAGTTGATGATTTTTTTTTTTTGCTTATTTACATTTCAAAAGATCTATTTCGTCTAGATCAAATTATTTGGTCAGAGGAACGCAAAATTTTAATCTTGTCAGTAGCGTTACTGTTGCTTGGCCCGGCTCTGGCGTGGTGAAGGGGATTTTGAGATTTCATACCCAGGTATTTTAATGTTTTCTACCTATTTTAATTATATAGTTACATCTTTAAATTCGAGACATCGAACAGGCCATTTTGGATGGGAGGTGCCTGGCCTGATGTGTTTGGCCTCATAGGTGAAAAAAATTCACAAGTGTTTATATTATTTACGTGCATATTTAATTAGTGAGCCTCAAAGTTTTTTTTTCAAAATTGGTGGTCCCGAACAACTAAAAAGGTTAGGAACAGCTACCTTGTCCTATGGTGTATTGGTGTACAGTATACTTGTACCTATGTGTTATACATAATAAATAGGTATATTAAACTATTAAAATCAAATGAAATGTCTGAAAAAAATAAAAAAGCAAACCTTATCGAGTTATTTTACAAGAAATGCAAGTATCTATATAGACTATTTAAACTATAAAATGTATTTCATTTAATACATATACCTATTTTCAAACTATTACGTTTTAAAAACAATTACTAGGTAGGTAGGTACCTAATATTAATATTTATTTTTATATAAATTAGGTATAAATTATATATAAAATTAATATTTTAAATTTTATTACCTACGTATTAATTTAAATCAGTAGTTCATTTAAAAATGATAAAAATATCAGTTTATGAGAGGGGTGGCCACAATAACGTGCAAAATTATTTTTCAAATAAAAATTTCATTTTAATAATATTTAATTATAATGTATATAGATAGATTTACAATATTGTGTAATATTTAAAAACACTTTAATAAATGTAATCATTTATTTAAAATTTAAATGTCAACTTAAAACACTTTTTTTTTTTTAAATACATAGTGTCTTACTGTGATCCAGTCTTGTGTACACCATGGTGTAAGCTGAAATAGGTAGTGAAACATAGTATGGGGCATTATGAAACATAATATGAAATAAACAAAATAGGGAAGTAATAACTAATATTTGATATTTAATCACTGGTCATCACATTTTTTCTTGACATCTATAAAATAGGTACCTACCTACCTACTAAATTATTAGATTTAAACACAGTAATAGAGGTAGTCTTTTAAAAAATACTTTCAAAATTGTATTAAAATGCCTCTAATAATGTATTTGAATATGTACAATAAGTAATAAACATTTAAGTATTTGAAAATAAAATATTGAAGTATAAATTTAATAAAATAATATAAAAGTAAAAGTATGCATATTTTTTTATTATCTATATATACAGAGACGCAAACTTAAAAAATATAGTCATGGCATCGGCATACCAAACTTATGGAGGATCCTATTTAAACCTCCCCTATCTAAAAATGATCGACCCCCCCCCCAAATAAAAATCTTGGCGACGCCACTGATGTTTATAGTAGGTACCTACCTACATTATTATTTATTTATATAACTATTAATAACTCAGTTATAAAGTTATAACTAATAAAAATCAAATTATTTTATACCTATAACATTAATAATAATAAATAGTAGGTAGTGTAAGAACTTTGAAGTGCACATTTTTAAATAGGCCAATGAGGTATGGGTATATAATATGACCAGCTCTGTGGCGTCTTGGGTTTCCTAATATGCCGGCCAGTATGCGCCGTACAGAACACAGATTTCAACAGAGAACAACAGATTTCCCGTACAGAACACCTACACTGATCATCTATTTACTTATTTAATATAAAATATCATATACCTACCTACTTATTAATACAGGTAGGTATTAAAATTATATAGGTTATAGGTATATAGGTATGTACATACAGGTTTTTAGATTATAATATAAACTATAATCTATAAACTTTGCGTATACATATGCATATATGATATAGTGCCTGATATCTGAAATGTTTTAATCATTCGTAAATTACTTGAAAAACGTATACCTAGTAAACAGTGGCGTACGCAGAAGGAGACTAAGGGGCTGAAGCCCCCCCTCCCATTGACGGTATAATCTATTTTTTTATGTTTCATACTATAAATATTATATATTCATATAGGTACCTATATATAAACAGTGGAGTGTTTTCAACTTTTTTCTGGGGGAGGGGGTCTGTGCACTATTTTGGTATTTTGGTAAATAATACTTATTAAAAATATTTAATTTGAATTTTTCAAAATTTTCAGTCTAAAATGCACTTAATTTTGATATTTTTAGAATATTTTGCATCACATGGAAAAAATGTTATCATTAATCATGAATAAAAACGAGTGACAGAATAATCTTTTCAATATTAGGTACATATTTTTACAATTATACATTGTTCCTAATTTTGTAACGGTAACATAAAAAAAAACTGTGCAGTAAATGGTGGTTTTATTTTTGAATTATTTTAAGATAGGTACCTACCTATTTGAAAATTAAAAATATTTTATGTTTAATATTTAGACATAAGTAGTGATGTCTAGTCACTACCAAATTTTTAGTATAGGTACGCATGTACCCAAAACAAATTCATTAATCCACGGATACCCACGGACTCGTATTAAACTGCTACATTTTGAAAAAAATATTTAACCAAATTAGATTCTGAAAATGTTTACAAAATAAATATATTTTTTAGCGCAATCCAAACATGTTTTGCCATTTCATTGTTTGATACATTATATTAATATCGTATAATTAATATATATCTACCTACCTAATATATTGCCTTTAAACTTGGAGGCTGATTCCCATCCCTCCCCCCTCATACTTGGTTTTGTTCAATATCGGATAGGCACGAATGCTTTAGAAAAGTTAGTGACATGAGCTGGTCTTCTCAATTATTTTAAGCCTTTCTGCTTATTTCCCGTTTTAGAAAGCGTTTATTGATATTTAGAGAAAAACACGTCTCTGAATTCTTTTGACCATATATTATGGAAAAAATCCTAGCTACATGCCTGAATCGGGCGTGTACATATATACACTAATTTATTTACGACTATATCGCTGGGCAAAAATACACCTGACGAAAAGGTTAACAGTGTTTGACAGAAAAACTACATATAAACAAATTACAAAGTAGGTCATGAAAGTGGTAAAATATAATATTAAAACATTTATTTGGTATACTTTTTAAATTTAAATTTTTTTCCATTTTATCTAAATCCTAAATTTTTTTAATAAATCCCAAATAAATTATAGTTTACCGACTGAAATTCCGAATACTTCCTTCAAATTGTTAATAAGCAAAAAAAAAATCCACATATTCTACTTTTACCGACTTATGTCTAATCTGGTTTTTTATAAAAACTCGGGGATGTACCTACAGATTAGGCCGTACCATAGAGTAAGATAAAGGCTGAGTTGGCATTTGCATGTAGGGCGGCCATATGAACCTATTTCCTTATTTCAGGCATTGCCTTTTATAAGTTATCGGATATGAATGGAGATGTTAGCATACAAACTTTAAGTCTTTATACTGTCTCTTGGAAAATGTTACCAATTTTAAGGATTAAAAATATTGTACACATATTTATGATACAATATATACAATAATAATATATAATAGCTGCTTACGTTTTTAAATAATTTCATGTTCTGTGAATAGACCTACTATTATTCTATTATATGTATACGGTCTATATTTCTATATTAATAAAATAATAAGTAATTTTATAATTAATATAATAAATGTATATAGATAACTAAAATACACATGAGTGGGTACCTAGGTACCTAAATCTGGCGTCGAATAATAAAAATATTACCTATATTTAGAGTAAAAAAAAACTATTCAATACGAAGATAAGTGATTTCACTATGTCTTGTAATTTATAATTTTTAACCTTAGTACCTATAGGTTCTTCTTCTCCACTTCGCTCGGTCTCTTTTTCTTGACTACCTACCTAATTGGAGTTGACTTGGGAACTTTTTGTAAAAATAATTTAAATGGTATCTATATACTAGTACCATAGTACTGAACAATAATAAAAAATAACAATTTAAAAAAAAATCTAGAAATAAAATGCAATTTTAATAGGTAACCTATACGATTTTATCGTTTAAACGATACGTCTTATTATATAGGTACGTATGAAAATAAATATTTAATTTATGTACGAACGTTCGTTTTATAATATAATGTTCGTACGATGGACGGTATTACACTCGAGTCCTCCGTACTGTCATATCAGTAATCACATTAGAAAACACCTCCACCGTAGGTACACAGCGTCTACCCGAAAGTACATCCATTTGGCCACACTGCTAAATACTAACATTCAAAATTTGAATACCTCCAGGCTCCAATGTAAAATAATAATATTTCGTCGACGCACACTGGAGGTGGATTCGAAAAACGCGTACCTACCCGTCTCACGATATTTTATATAGTGGACAAAGTGCGATATAATATATTTTGACGTCGAAGAATACGATATTTCCCCCTTTACCGTCCGCGCGTTATCACGGGTGTTTTGCGCTTTTAGAAAAAATAAATAAAATCGTTATCATACGCGTACACAGCGAGAAACAATAACCATTAACAACGAATAGGTAAAATATTATTGCGCCGTCGAATAATAATTATTATTTACCGCGTCGTCGTCGTCGTCGCTGCCGCCGCCGCCGCCGTGTACGTTGTACGATCGACGAGGATTCGGCTGCCGTCGCGCCGCGCAACAGCCCGCCCGCGCATACCACGGTCACGGCAACACGTCTGCCGCGACGGTTTTTGGACATTTGCGCGCCCCCCCGCCGGCCCTCGACAACTGTCCGCAGCTGCACTCGACCCGAAGTAAACGTGTTTTTTTTTTTTCTATCTCCGTAGACTGTGATTTCGTGACTCGCACCACTGACTGTGCCGCGCACCTACCTACACCGATCGTACAGTTGCCCGGTAACGAGGACGTTCGTCCGTTCCGTTTTACGTCCCTTCGTTGACGTTTATCGTTCGACCCGCATTTCTGTACGGCACTCATGACGGACGAACGCGCCGGACCAAGCGGCGATCACGTCGCCGCGGCCGCCGATGAAAACTCTGAGATAGGCGACATCCTCTTCATATTCCGCCTGCTGGACGATATAAACAGACACATCATATTGAGAACCAATGCGAACAGTCAGTATAATATTTTATAATTATATGAAATTAATCAATTTTAAATAATTTAATCGAGTAATTAATTAGTTTTAAATATTTAATATCCTATTAACCATCAGTTTTGTTTCTCAGTTACCCGGACCCGATTAGGCTTTGTTCTTTCGTGCGTCTACCGACACACCGAACACGGCGTAGGACCCGCAATGTAGGTGACCCCAACCAGTTACAATAGACAAAAAACTAGGGGAGAACTCTAAACACTTGTGTAAGAACAAAATCCTGCTCAATTAACGAAATACATATCTTGTATTTTCGAAGTGTCTTGTATTTTTGATAACATAACAGCTAGGCAATATTAATAGGTAGGTACACCTATACCTATTTGGATGTTAAACCTTGCGTGGGCCATTACTGTTGTAATCCACAAAGAAATATATTTATTTCCCGTAGGTTTTTAAAAATCATGGGAATTATTCAAACGTTTCGAATATCTATAATTAATATATATATATATATATACCTACCATCAGTGTTGAGTACCTAGTAACTTAACGGACGTTATTCGTTACTGCAATGCAGTTAGGTACTTTTTCGAGTAACATTATGGTAACTAAATTTTTGCAGTAACATAAGAGTAACTACTAACGTGTACACAAGTATTTAGTTGCCACTGTTTTAGTTAAGACCCATAACTCTTTTTCTCAAATTTTCTGTTATTTTAATCTTTATATTACCTATATTCATTTAATTATAATTACCTAGTAGGTACCTAATTATACTATTAGGTAGGTATATAGGTAAATTATTTAATTTTGTATTTTTTGGAAATTTTTATTAAGTAATAGATATTTAATTAATATAAAATAATATATTCAAACAAGAAATGGTTTCGTCAGTTTTGGAAATAAAATAATAATAATACAATAAAATACTATTTCTATATTTAGGATTTTACTAAACTCTTGAATACCTATCTAATGAGTGCATGTACCTACCTATCAGTAAGGTACCTGTAATTTAATATAACAATTTATCGTTAGATCGAAGATTTGAGAAAAATAGTGATAGTTATAATGACTAACAATAATGGTTGATGAATACTTTTTCGGCAGGGTAGAAATATACCAATACTCAAAAAATATTGTAGATATTTATTAAAATATATGGAATGTAGGAATAATATTTTATATACCTATATAATTACGTTAATAAAACTAAATTTAAAATGAAATCTAACTGGCTGAAACTTACTAAAAACTAGCTTTTTAATTAAAAGTAGGGTCATGGTTACCATTGCGCATAAGTCAGATAATTTGGGAGTTATGAAGGAAGTTTGCAGTAAAGAATATGGAAGGGGACCGATAAAAGTGAGAAGCAGTAGGGAACTTTGAAGATAATTTGTGATAGAAGACTAGGGGAATCCCGAAATAATCCGTTTTGCCTATGAGGATATTTGAGAGAAAAGATAGATTGTACACATGTCTATGGTTGAAAAGACTTGGGATATTAAAGGGATTCAAAAGTACGGTGTAAAATTCATCTGCACGCCTGATTGAAGGTTAATAAAAATATCTAAATAGATATATCGAATTGCAAAAGCGTTTGTTTTAATATTTTTTTATATCTCTTACAATTATTAACAAACACGGCTTTTAACTTTTTTTTTTATATTATCATCTTTTTATAAATGAATTTTCTAAGAAACTGAACTTTTTAACGCAAAAGTACATCTATATAAAATAAAAGAACAAGAATTTGTCTATATTATTTTTACATTCTATGTTTATCCAAGTTTAATCCTAAATATCCTAAAAATTGGTTATTTAAAAAATATTTAATATTTCTTACTGTTTTACTATATGCAGTCTATAATTCCGCATGTGTGTAGCTACATTCATTTTTTTTACATGCCATGCAATAGTCACAAGTTAAATAAAATCAATATGTTTTCATATGCCATTTATTTAATTTTTTTTTATTTGCATTTAACCACAAAGTAAATATACTATTTAGAGCTATTTTTATACCAACAAAATTTGCCAGTAGAATAATAATGTAAAAATTATTTACAGTATAATGTACAATATTAAATCTACAAAATAATAATATGTTATGAAAATATTTTTTATTATTTTGTTATTCACATTTTGATGTACATAAATTGTTATTTTGAAGTTTAATATATAAAATTTTATAATTACATTTTTTTTAAATTTAATCCATTATAATTATAAGATTGTAGGTACTGAATACATTATATGAACTAAAACAATATTGTTCTATTTAATATAAAAACAGTTAAAAATACACAAGGAAAAATGTAATACCGAGTGTAATACTTATTGTAATCCTTTGATACTACTAGCAACCAACAAGGACATATAACCCATGTACCTAACTTGAAATTTTCATTTTAAAATTCATTCATCACAAATAAACTTGTTAATAATTATTATAATAATAGTAGTTAGGTAATACTTAATATTGTACCTATTTATAATTGTATAAATTAAGTACAAATAATTTGGAAAAATATCACAAAATATCTATGATATAATATTAATAACAATCAAGTAAATAATACGTTTTATTCCTTTTATGTATTTGGTTTCATCTGAATTATATCAAAAAAATATGTATGTAGTAGCTCCGAGTTACATCCATAGTGTTTTGTTGATAGAATTTAAATCCAAATTGTCTGTACAATAATTTAGTACCTATAATATAGTATTAGGTATGTTGATATACGAAAATTTACATTTTTTATAAAATATTTACAAAATTATGTTGAATTCATTAAAATATTCACAAGAATTTACCAAATATTAAAATGTTTAAATATTCCTATATATAATATATATAATACATTGATTATTTTTTTATCATAAACCCTTTTTATATCAAGAAGTATACATTTTTGTGAATTTGTTTCAGAAAGTTTTTTGTACACTAAATTCTATATTTTTTCATAATATTGACATTTTTACCCCCTTCTATTATTTGTTAAAACTATATCTACTTGTCAAATTTCAATATTAAAATAGTAACTTATAAATTCTTCAAGAATATTTTTTATGAGAATTTAAAAAATCAAATAGATAAAGGATTTAAAAATCAAAACTTGTAAATTTTCATTAAAATATGTTAGGTATAATAATTATAGGATCTAAAGTTTTCATAGTTTTAACAAATAAAGAAGTGGAATGAGGGGGTAAAAATGTTAAAATTATGAAAGGCCAGAATTTAGTGTACACATAACTTTCTGACAAAAATGATTTATTCTTTGCGAGAGAATAAAATTAATTAGCTTGTATATTATACTGGTCTATATTTTGGTAGAGTGAAAAGTTTTTTCGTTGTAGAGCATTTTATAAAGTATTTTATTATTGTAGGTAGGTAACAATATAATTGCTAATAGTCGGCAATTACCTTTCACCAGTGCAACATGAATATTTGAATATTTAATTAACATGAATAAAGATTATAGAATAATAAGTATAATATTTATATTATTATATTATATAATATTAAATACATAAATTATGTAATTATATATATATATATGATAGTAAATAATAGAATAATAACTACTAGAGTACACTGTAAATTGGATAATTATGAGTAAAAATCTATTATTGACTATCAATGATTACAATTTGATAACTAAGTACATAAAACACTACAACAGAAAAATATGGGCCAATGAGTGATTTTTAATCAATGTTAGTACCTATGTCCTATTTATACATGTTTATAATAGATAATATACAAGAGGGAATCAAAACATATTATATATTAATAATTATTTAAAAATAATATATTTTATTTAATAAAATTATTTTTATTTTAAAACTGCAGACAGACTAAAAAATTATTCTGAATTTGAATAAAATATAAACATTCGAAATACTTATTTGAATAAACTGAAAAAAGTAATTTACTACTAATAATAATTAGTACTATAATAATAATAATAATAATAATTTGTTTAAATTATTATGTTAATAAGTCTTGTTTGTTATGGATCGTGTGATAGGGTTTCCAAATAAAATATTTGAATATTGAATTAAAATTTTAATGTTATTTACCAGGATATATACTTTATTAATTATTGATATTATAAACAATATATAGGTAAGTAAAATCAATATATATTATAAAATATAATAAGTATGTAAAAAAGAATATATGCCAAAAGATAATAACTAGTTTCAACTGTAAATCATCATCCAGTAGTTACAAAATAACTAATAATAATATAGATTTTATACATTGATTTTACCTATATATTGTTATTTTTTATAATATACATATTTATTTTTATAAGAGTAGGTATTACATTTTTTGAATTAATACATTTTTTAATTTATAAAATATATTGATATTGTCGTTTCATTTTAACACAATAGGTACATGATTATAAATATCTTTCCGGAAAATGGAAAAATATTTGTTATTTATTATTTTCAAATATTTAATATTTATATTTTGAATTTTCTTAATGCATTTATTGATGCAAACTAGTAAACACATTAATTACTACTGAATTATAATTATATAAATAAAAATTTTAAATTATTTTAATAAAATACCTGTTATTAATAAAGTACATATTTAATGATTTTTTACACTTGTTTTTATATTTATTTTCAGATGAAATTGACTCTTTAAGTAATTTAGAAATTCAACACTTAATCAATGAACGTATAACTAAAAACCCTCGATTTTCAAGAGATCAAGAATTTACAAATCAAAGAATTGTACATTTTATTTTGTATTTAAACACAGAGATGGAAAATTGCAGCTGGGTTAAAACAGATCCCTCTCTAAATCTTGGTCAACATCTACGTGGTACACCCATGACTATAAATACATACAACAAATTGGTGGATATATTGAACTTAAAGTCATATATGATAGAAACTATAATGAGCACTCCTTATTGTTTTAATCGTGATTTAGTAGATATCATTTTGAAAAGAATAAAGCATATGGATGGATTTTCACAACTAATAGAAACGGAAAGTGTAGTAATTGCATTGTTCAAATCTATCAAACGTGTGCCTATAGAACCTGATTTAGAAGGTCCTTTAATCATGCATCTAAATGAAGCTATGATGGTTTTTTCATTAGATAATTTGCCCAATGATATAAAGAGACTTAATGTTGATGATGATAAAAAAGATATAACAAGATATAAAGGATGTCGAGTGGTGTCCATTTTTAAAATTCTCAATGAGATTATCAGATTTATATCTACTCCTGATACAAGCATACAGTATCCTTTGTATACATTACAATCAATACGTAACGTTGATCCATCAATTACAAGTAACGCAAATGTATTGTTTAAAAAATTATTGAATATGATTATGCAGAGATGTGTGCAAATGTGTGATTTTAGCATTGAAACTTGGCTTTCTTGGTATGAAGTTGAAATTATTGAAGAAGACACCAATCTGCAAGCATGTATTGGACATTTGTGTTATGATTTATGTACTTTTATAGACAATGGATGTGTTAATGAAACTAGTATAGTTGAGTATAGACAACTTTTAAGTAATATATCCTTAAAAAGAGTTGATTTTACTAATGTAAACATAAAGGACGTAAGGTGCATGGCTGTACAATTGGAAAGATGCCCTAAATATCATATTAATGATTGGATTAAAAAAATGGTTGAAATCCATGAAGTTTTTGTTGATTCTCGCGCTATTGATTTATTTTACCACAACATAGAAAGTATTGATTTTAATTGCTTTAAGTGCATAATTGATCATTGTATTGATTATTATAAATCTGGAGGGATGTTGAATGCCGCTATGAGCAGAGTAATAAATGATGGAATTAGACATTTGGATATGGTGGACAAAATGAGTTTTATAGAACATATTAACGTTAACTATGCTGATAATACATTTAATTTTACCAAGGAATTTGAAGAAGACTTCAGATATATTGTCCACAATGAATTTAATCCACGTCTTGATCAGGCAGTAAGTTTTTAGAATAATAGAATAATAAATGTTTTGAATTTAATGATTTTTAAACTATTTACAACTATTACTAACTATGGCTCATGAAAATGTTTGGATGTCCTCATGTGATATCTCTGTACAAAATGGCAAATTATTTATTGTATATTATGATTTTATTGGAATTGAGAATCGCTGTTCCACCGAAAAATCGTCTCATGACATCTATCCTTATATTTTAGTGAGCTATATTATAAGTACCTATCATTATATATATATATTTACTTTTTATAGGAATTGATGTCAAAAATGATTTGGCTTATTCTACAGCAACCAAGGAAAGTATTTCATTTATTACTAAAGCAATACATTATTAGTAATTATGGATTACCAACAAAATCATTTACGGATGAACAAAAAGGATTGTTACATGTAGTTATGGTTGATATGCATTTACAGATGGATACTTGTTATATATATTATGAATACAGTAGCTGGTTGGATTTCAATTCAGAATTACCACTTGAACATAGAAACAAACTTAATGCTTGGGTATGTATTTAGTTAAGTGTAATTTTTTAATAATATATAGAAAATAGATCAATAACTATACTGTATTTAATGAAAAATTGTCTGGAATCAAGCATGTGATAGAACAAAGTGTGACCGTAATAAAACCCAATATTCCCTTCTATTGTGGTGCTAACAATAAAAAATAAGCAACAGGCCTGATTTTGTATAGTATACAAAATTTAGGAACCATATGGAAGATGAATGATGATGGACAAGTTTTGTATAGCTAATCTTTTGTAAAATTGATTATATATACAGTATTTCTGTAGTAAACAAATATTTGTAGATGCAATTTTTTTCGCCAGTCATCTATAAGAAAATTTTAAAATTAATTGATTATGGTCAAACAAAACACATTCAATAATATTGGTTTGCTATAGAAATAGGGTGTTCAGGCCTTATGAATATATATACTACTATACTATACTATACTATACTCCCTATATACATGTAATATATATAGCTTATGGTTAAAACTAGTTGTTACTAAATAATACATTTGCAAATACTCTAGGCATATATTTTTCTAATTTATTTATGTGTATAATTTTTACATTTTTTCAATAATTATATGGTTAATATTTTTTTCATTTAATTTGTTCATTTAGATTTTTGGAGCTACAAGAGCGTTGAATTTAATAAAACCAAAACTTTTTCTTACAAATGTCATGGTTCCTCTTCTAAACCCTTCACCGAAATATGAACACATGCTGTTTTTGATTGAATTAACTAAGGTATGAATATTTTCCTAGTTATTAAAAAATTATATTTATAACATGTGTTTTATAGTTTTTTCTTGCTGAATGTCAATTAACGACACTACCTGACATAGATGTATGGGATAATTTACTTATTCAATTGGCTAAAGTAATGGATGATGCACGGTGGTCTATGGAAAATTTTGAGAATGTTAGAGTCCGACTATGTGAAAGGATTATTGTGACTTTACAGCCTCTTCTTGCTTATTCTTCATATATAGGTACAAATAATTGAATTATATAGTTTTGTATTATATACTATTTTAGATAGACAATACCAAAAATATTGATTTCAATATTCAATATATCTTTGAATAATTACTAATTAATAATTACTATAAAATAAAAATAATAAATATATTATTTTAATAATTTATATTATATATATTATAAATTACTCTATATTTGTTTTTAATTTGTCATGATTTCCTGGAATCATGACAAGCTAATAATCAGTGGTCCAATAAAACGTGAAGTTAAAGAATGTTGGGTTAAATAATATTTGAGTCGACATGGTATTTCAAATACTATTAATATTAACAAATTTTATAAAAATTAAATTCATACATTAAAAAATATAACAAATTATATTTTTATTACTTACAATATAGAACTTTTTTTATTATTATATGGTGTTTAAAATATAAAGATCGATAATTATTGCAAAATATAATGTTTACAATGATTATGTATGTGTATTATACAATAGTAATGTTAAGTGTCTTATAATAATATACATTACATACAAAGCATTATTATTTTTATTAGTTTCTATAATTGTTTATTATTATAATGCATGGGATACCAACCTATGGCATATTACAAGTTTTATTTATTGTCAACCCTACAATACTCTTCCCTATACTCGCTATACTTATACAGGGTCCGGAAAAAAGACCTCCCGTATTTAAATATGGCGCTGTAGTTGTTGTGGTGCTGATACAACGGTGGAGATGGTATTGTTCGATATCAGTATACGTGCCATTTTTAGTAAACGCAATGGCGTAGATTGGTGAACATCGCGCATTTGTCTTATTGGAATTTATTCGTAATAGTGAGTTAGTGATTACTGCTCAACGAGCATTTTGCATTTGGTTCCAACTTCACCGACGTGATCCTGTCTCGGATAGAAAAACAAATCAAGTTTGAGTATCTAATTTTAGAGCAATAGAGTCTGCACTTAAAACCGCAACAATACCAAAAAATGTGACGTGAGTGCGTGCATGCATCCATCCAGCAATCTCCAAGGCGTTCAGCACTTAAAGATGTCGCTGCTCTGAGATTATCTGATAGGAGTGTAAGAAGAATCCTGCACAGAGGTCTTCATTTACACCCATATAAAATGATGATACCCAAGAATTGAGTGAGAGAGATTTTGAAAGTCGTAGAGTTGAGTGTGAAGACATTCTTCAGAACATTTTTGTTGGTGCTGTTTTGTTTTCATCTGATGAAGGCTACTTCCACTAGTCAGATACTATAAATATACAAAATTTCTACTATTGAGCAGTAGAAAACCCTAAGGAACTTTATGAACGACTATTTCACAGCCCTTATGTGACAGTTTGGTATGCCGTTTCTGAATTTGGTGTGTTAGGTCTATATTTTTTTTTCAAGAAAATGGGCTTAAGGTCAGATCGTTATTGTGGCATGCTCGAGACCTTCCTCCAACCTAACCTAAACCAGTTTGCTAGGAACCACGAAGAGGGAGAAGTCTGGTTCCAACAAGACTTCCACGGTGTTCATTAGTAATTTTGAGAGAGTCCTTGAGAGTTTCCTGGATGTTTTCTTTCTTTGTGAGGAGACATCATATGGCCCCCAAGATCACCCAACTTATCACCTTGTGATTTTTTTTCTTTGACATTTTAAGATGAAAAAGTACAATCATCATCCCCTCTGCAAGCACTTAAGGAGGCCATTATTCAAGCAGTAGCTGCCATTCCACCAGAAATGAACACTAAGACACTAAGAACTATGGACAACTTCCAGAAAAGGCTCCGTTAATGTGTAAATAATGGTGAACGTCAATTAACGGACATAATGTTTAAAACCAAATGATTATTTTATTTCAAAATGGCATATTAATTGTTATTAAAAAATAAAATAATTTTTTCTGTATCTTTGTTTATTTGTAACTGCCATTTGAAATACGGAAGGCCGACTTTTTGCCAGACCCTGTACTATTTGATATAAAAATTATATAATATATGACTGATATAGTTGACAATAGCACTTGGTAAAATTAATAACTAGGGTAGTGGTTCATAAATTATGTGTTCACGAAAAAAAGGGATAACATGACAGAAAAGATTTGTATAGTCGACTATAATATTATTTTATCCACAATTATAATTTATATCGTAATTTGATGTGTATACATTCATTTTTTACCTATATATTTTATATTAATTTTTAGGGAGGTATGCATCAAAATATTTTGGAAACTGCTGATTAGTTGATCTACTGATATATGTTTTTAATTATCTTGATTTAATTTTGATCATTAAAGATTTATAATTGTTTGTATTTAATTTTTTTATAGTCAATCCAAACGACTTGGATTCTATCAAACAAGAACTATCAGGTCTACATTTAATGACTCGTTGTCATTTTATACGTTTGTGGTCAGCTGGTTATATTACAATAGATGGAATGGATGAACAATTTATTATGACTATTCAATCACAGAGTCATATTACATACGCCAATTTAAATAGATCGTCCACTCAAAGAGCACAAGAAGAATTTATCTTCAGCATTGCAAACGTAATTTATCTATTTAACATTTTATTTATGATTCATAATTTATATACTATACGAGTATAGGGTATTTTTAGAATGGCAAAACTCGAAGACTGGTTTGACTTATTTTAATTTTGAGCCTCCGCACAAACATGTTGAAGAGCTAAATAAATAAATAAATGAAAAAAAAAAACAGATTTTGTTTCATTAAGTAAGAGGACACTACACGGACCATGTTCAACGAAAAAAACACAAAACTGTTGAAATAGACTCTTAATGTGATTTTAGAGTTAAAATACCTTAGGTGTAATTAAATCTATAAATGGAAAAATGTTTGAACGAAGCTCATTTAGGATTTTTAATTTATTACGTTCAAAATTAGTTATTTTAAAGCTTCAAAAAATAAAAATTTTAACTTTTTAACTACAATAACGTTTTTTTAATTACCTAATAAATTAAAAAACCAAAATAAGACTCAATCCAAAATGTTCTTTATTGATTTAATAATATAGTTTTACTCTAAAATTACTTTAAGAATCCATTTTAATAGTTTTTTGCATAAATATATCTTTTAACAAATATTAAGATTACACAATAACAAATGGTCGAGACACGAGGCCAATTTTTGAATTTTTTTTTAAAAATATTTAAATGTATTTGAATTGTTTTATTTTTATATTTCTAAAAATTACTATCACAACTCCATAAAATTGAATGTGTAATGTCCTCTTAACTTCTTTACTTTTGTTTAATTGAAATAATATAATAAAAATTAATTAGTTTTTAATAATAAAAATACTAATTTCTTGTTTATTAATTTGAAAAAGTTAATGATTTACCTATATATAAATATATCTAAATGTAAATTTATATTTATGAATGTTTTTTATTTTTAGTTTATGCCCAAGTTTACATTGCATGAAATGAGAAGTTTTTTGGCAAATTACCTACATTCAACCAAAGTTGAAAATATTGTTGAGGCATCTTATTTTTTAGTAGACTGTGTAATGAATGCTCTCATGCGAATTATTGTCTATCTAAAAACTGCTACTCAAAATGAACCTGACAGTCATATACGTGCTTTAAAATACTTGGATAATACTATCACTTTATTCTTTGATGCTGCAAATGTATGTATTTAATATTTATATTATATTACCTAAATGTAAAGGGACCTCGAGACTTAATGCAATTCATTTTTTAGGTTCTGAGCAATAGGATTGTTGAAAATAAAATTTTTATAATTTTACTAAAAAAAATTTTAAAAATGAGGTTTTATTTTTATTATAATATTATTATATAATATTATTATTATTTACTTATTCTCTAACTTTTGTTATATGAAAATAAAATAATATAAAAAAATTATATCTGAGGACACCCCACCATTCATTTATAAGGGACAATTTTATAAAATGTTTTTGCAAAATGAAAATGTTAAAATATATTTTAAAATTAATCTAAACTATTCCTTTATATGTACCATATTTTATTATTGTGTAATCACGGAATTCGTTTAGAAACATGTTTAAGATCAACGAACAAAAAGGCATATTAAAATGGTTATAGAAGTCACTTTTATAAAATTAATAATTTGCAAAATGCTGATGATATAGTCTTTGAAATATTGTTCATATATTTTAAAACCACTAAGAGGTAATTTTTTTTACTACTGAAAATCATTGGTGTTGCGTCCTATTAATGTTGTTAGGCTTTCTTAGGGATCTTTTCAATATATACTTATTATTACATAATAATGAAAAGGGATCGAGTGCTTGAAATGCATATTTCGGCACACGAGGTCCTGATTCAACTCTCAGGTATCAAATTAAGTAGCCAACAAGATTTTTCTCACCGCTGGTATCTGGTTTCTTCTGGTGCAATCTAGCCATAATTACCAAACCCGTCCAATAATTTGGTATTTATGCTTTGTTTTTTTATGATGAGAAAAAATGCAGCGGAAATAGTTGTTCTGATTTAAGCTAACAAGGAAATAATTTGAAGTGAAAGTTGAGTATTTATTTCAATTATTGTGTTAAAAACTTAAAAATATGGATTTCTAAAAAAAAAAAATTATAATAGGTCAATTTTCTTTAATATTATAAATTACAACACTAATCAGAAAGTAGAATGTAAATATCCAATGTTGTTAGTTGATTAGACAGACAGCAAGAGTGGATGTGGTGTCCTCTTAACATAATTTAGTTATTGGTTTTAAATACTTATCTATATATTATTTAATTCTACCAATCTTTTATAATTTTATCAACTTCTTTATTATGTTTTTATCATTTATCTTGATTTATGAAAAGTTGTAAATGATATAAAGTAAACTAAAATTTAAAACATTCAATATATAATATATTATTTATTATGACATACTCGTACATTCACAAACAAATCTTAATGAATTACTTATTTTAGTACTTAATATTTTTTTTATTATATTTATAACTAATAAAATTTTTATTCATAGGTGTCTAAAATGTCTTGTATTTATGATAAAGAGGTTGATGTAAATACAGCATTCAATAGTATTACTAAAATCATAATGGTAATGAAACAATTGGATACTGATTATCAAGAACCATTAATGGTTGTCTTACGTCGCATAATAAGTGCAATTTGTCTTCGGTTGGATGCAGAGTCAATTTCAAAACTATTGACCATAATTGCTTCCATAAAAACTGAAAATTCTAAAGTTATGATGAAAGAAACTGTTGATGCATTAATAAAACAACTTAATACAAAACCAACAAATCCACCAATTCAAGGATTGTCTTAAGGCTTATATTTTAAATAGGCAAAGATATGAATAAAAAGAATAAAGGTTTCAGTATTTTAATATTAATTGTTATTTTCTGATTTTTATTGTATACATTTACTGTTTCACAAAATCACTGTAAATTTTTATTACTAATTTGTTTTCCTAATTAGATCTCTATACATTCAATAAGATATTCATATTCAGTTTTAGTTAAAACTATGTTTAAATATAAAAACATTTAAATATTTATATATTAAGAGGTAATTCTGATGTTATATTTGAAGGGTAAAGAAGTTAATAGGAAAAATCACTTTTCCCGTGAAACATATTGTAGATCAAATAATAACATCAGACCAAGCTTCTTAATTTCATTTTTATGAATTGAATGGATATAATTATGTTAGTATATAATTAAGTTACCATTCCATTAAAAATGTAAGGTAACTTTTATGTGTATGTATCTTATATTTAATATGTATTTTAATGTCTGTGTATCATCATTACAAAATTATTTTTTTATGCAAATTATTACGATAAAAATAATCCAAAAACTATTTACATTATAGCTTCTATATTGTGTATAATATGGTTATAGTTGATATAATTATATATAACAATTTAATAATACTTTAATTTTGTGAAAATATAAAGAAGGTGTTGTTTGTTCCCTTCAAATTAAGTACTGTTTATAATATAAATATTGAATATGTTTGTTTAATAGTTTTAAACACTTTAAATCTTGTTTAATTTATTTTTTTTAATTTGGCTCGTTGATATATCCACCCATAACGTTTGGTAAATTAAGTTTTTATTTTCTTAAAAAAATTTGTAATTATATTAGTTATTATATTATTTTGTAATAAGTCCGTTATTTATACTTATTTTTCTTTGTCTAAAATTAATACCTTGTGTACATTAGAACTTATCTGATCACTTGTATACATATGAAAATAATTAATTAATATCTACAATAATGTTTAAATTTAATTATTACTCAATAACTATCCATTTTTATTTAAATATCCTATCGTAATATTTGATTTTTAAATGACTATTCATTATTAATGGTTTATAATAATTAATGGAGAATTTTGTCAGAGCCTAAATTGTGATTTTGTATGTGATTTATTCAACAATTATAATTTACTGTTAGAATTAAAATTTTGATGTGTGTTCATTAAAATAAGAAATAGGTTAATTTATTTATGTATTTAAGTTTATACATATATTGTAAATAAACTACTACTTTTTAATACAACAGTTAAGTTGCCATCTGAACATTACTAACTAAGTAGATAAATAGTAATTTAAATTTAAAATACATAATATTCTTTTAAAGATCATATGGAACTTAAATTTGTGTAATGCGTACGGTACTAAATTCAATACATTTTATAAAAAATTTCTCCCTGAATAAAGTAAGGAATGCATCTACTTGTAATGGTATTTAATTTTAATTAAGATGTCCTCCTGGAGTTTATATGTAATACAGATTACAGAAAAAAACTTAATAATATGTAATATTAACAATATATATAATATAAATAATAATAATTACTGGTAAAGTTCAGTTTATAATTGTAGTGTTTCCATTTTTATTTTATTTACCGACACTATTGTTACAATTTTTGAAATACATTAAATACTTCGTGTACCTAGTTCATAATATTGTGAGTTTTATTATTTTGGTTAGGTATAAAACATTGCACATGTTTGGGCATATTCACTGATAAGTGTGTGTAGCCCATAGATTTACTATGAAATATTGTATATAAAATATAATTATAATTTATTATTTTTTTCTTATTTTTTAACTATTCCATAATTATTGCCATTTTTTGTGCAAAATGGTTTTATTTTAATATTGTAAATTAAAAAAAAAAAAATTATAAAACTATTATTTAGGTATATACCTTTAAATATGAATGACACTTAAAGGGCGCTACACACCTGATTTATAAGGGATTTTGTATAGACAATTTTTATAACATTTTTAGAAAAATGAAAATCCAACAATTTAAAAATATTCAATTAGAAATATTTTAAAAGTAATTAAAAATAGTTTATGTGTCAGTACTATTTTTTTATTGTTGTGTTATATCGATATTTATTAAAAATCATGTTCACGCTCAATAACTACAATTTTTTTCTCTATAATCGCAATCAAAATTTATACAAAATATAAAAGATGAGAATATTTACTATGCTGTGGCTTGGAGTTTTTTTGCAAAAGCCTAAAATCCGCAATTGATTATTGTGAAATTTTAAAATTTTAGCTAAAAATAATCCACACTACGGCATAGTAAATATTCTCATCTGTTATATTTTGTATACATACATGACAATATGATTTTGACTCTCCAATTACTAAGAGAGAAGTTATTGACTGTAGTTATATAGTGAGAACCTATTTCAATACTGCTATAATGAGTGTGTAGCATCATTAGCATCCTAAAAAAACATAATTTTGACATTAAAATAACTGATAATATAGATAATATAGAAATTAGTATAAAAAGTTTTTTAAAAGTCCTAATATTAAGACATTGTTTTAAAATATTAAGAAATTTAAACGAATTATCATATTTTTTTCTTATTTATGCCTTAAAGTTCTTTTATTTAAATTGAAAATGACTAAATATTTATCAATCAAATATTAAAATATTGGATACAAAAGTTTAAAAATTAAATTTAAATCTATTTTCAAAATTCACATTACTACAGGATAAATCACTATGAAGCAACTATAATTACACAAATTCCATTCTAAAATCATTTGAAAATTGCCTATTTAAAAGTAATTGAAAATAATTCCATGTTGTTTAATCACAATGTTTATTAGCAAAACGATTTTACAAGAATAATGTATGTAGGTAAATAAAATATATGTGGGTACCTATGTAAAATTCTGGTTGCAGTCAGCAGTCGTAATTATTATAAAACCAAATTTTTATACAATATAGTTGATAAAATTTTCTGTATTTTACTGTTTTATCGTATCTTTGTTTAGATTTTAGTTTTCACTAATTTTATTTAAAATGCTAAATATTATTGTTATTGTCTATTTTTATGACTTAAAAATCGTTAATTTACTAATTTTAATAGTAATTTTTTTAGTACCTACCTAACTAATTTAATAGTATTTTATTTATTGTTATTTTGCATTCTCAATGTTTTAACATATAATAATAATATATTAACTAACTTCCACATAATATAATATTCTAGTATTACCTACTTGGGTTTCCAAAAAAAATCTAGATTTTTGTCATTTTCATTATAAATAATAAATAGGTAAACCATTTTAATTGAATTTAAAAGGTTAAAATTTATTAGGAGGGTTATATTGGTAAACCAAATGTGTTTCCAAATTTCATTATTATATATTTAAATATAGACAATCTAAGAACCAAACCCAATTATGTTGTTGAAAATCGGAATAATACATATAATGTACATATACACCAAAATAATTAATAATAGGTAGTAATTTAAGTATTATAAATATAAAATGTCACAGTGACACAGATATTTTTTTAATCTTTTTAAATAATGTCATCGGCTATTTCAGAGCCATAGCTCAGGTTCTAGCTAGGTTTTTTTAAATTTTTCTAGAGAGCATTTTGTAATTTCAAATATTGCAGACAATGTAATGTAATAGGTATAACACATGAATACTAGAATTCTAGTCTTCATGGTATAACATACTTAATCAATGTTGAGCCCAAATAAATAAAATGTTATGAATATAAAAATAATGATAACTAAATTAAGTACCCTTTTATCCAAATAAAAATTTGAAATGTAAGATAAATCATTGCATTCGAAAGGCAAATACTGAGCGGAATTCGGTATAGATACCTATGTAAGTATAATAATAGTGTTTTTTTATTACTATATTATATTAATTAATAAAAAATGTCCGTAATAAAATGTAGGTTTTCTTCACGCTGCCGTGTTTCCTTCCACACAATGCTTCGGAGATGCACGTTTCTAGAAAACTGAATTAGTTTGGCCAGGGATGTCCCGAAGAAATATTTTTGAAGGAGGGAGAGGGGTGAAACTTTTTTCCATTTTTTCGACTAAAATCCTAATAATTTATAGTTTGCCCACTTAAAATTTCCAAAAATACTTCCTTGTTGCATAATTTCCCAACAAAAATACGAAATACCAAAATACTTCATTTAAAATGTGAATAAGCAAAAAAAAGGCCATCAACTTTTTCTACTATTTGCCGACTGAACTTAATTTTGACGACTACTTTCCAAAGTTGGGGGAACCTCCCCCTTCGGGATGGCTCTGATTTTAGCATACAACAACCTCTATAAAAAATTCTAGATTATAATTGTTATATGGACAATTTTCAATAAAGTTATTCTTTATCGATTTATAAGACTTTTAAAAATTCAAAGTCTATTTTTAATAATTTTACCGAAAGCCACCCATGTAAAAATGTAGATTATTTTACGATGTTAAAATTTTTTTAGAGCTCATCAATCAAATGCTAAGATCACTCAGTTTCTCTAAAGATGTATGCACCTCCCGAGCATGTTTTACCTAGTAGGTATTTAATAATTATTCATTAAATACTTCACAATAAATAATATATGTTACTGGTATAATGGGACGACTATGTTTTAATTACATACTTCTGAAATGTGTTTTAATATTTTTCAATCATAAAAATCGTCAATTTAAAAATATAAATTTTTTTTTTAAGTAGTCTATTATATAATATACTAACTCCGAATAGACGGTTTTTCGTGAAAGAGAAAACTTTACGCTTATTTAATTCCCCTGACGGTTTTCCGTACCGGCGGCCGCGCGGTGTTTTCTTTTCCGTTTTTCTCGCCGTCGTACTTTGGATTTACGATTCTTCGGCATTTCGAATTTTCCGAAGACGTGAAGTTTAAGTACACATCGTATAATCTCTGTGTTCATCTATAGATCGCATAGAAGAAAACCGTTCCACCGTCCGTTTCTTATCCTTTGAGCGTTTTTCGCTCCGTCGTCTTATCACCTCGAAATCGAAATTTACGACCTCTTGCCAACGTTTTACGATGTCGTGGCGGTTATATTCGGATTTCCCGGACGTTTTAACGCCCAACCACGATTTAAGATAAGATATTATCTTAAATCGTGCGCCCGACTGAACATTTATTTGTCTACGATTTGTCTCTGTACGACCGAGACGTTCGTTTTCAATATGTGTAGTTATATATATTAAGAGTGGAAATACGGTATCGTCCGTTATCTGAATCGTTTAAACTGGAGACATTTCGATCGTCTTATCATCTCGATTAGATAGCTTAATAGTGCACGGTCTTGGAAGATCTAAAGGCCCTCATACACTAAGATGAAATATGTCGGTTTTTATCGGTTATTTTAATTGGTATTGCCCACAGACTTCGTGTTAAAATTATGTCTTGCATCGGTTTGTTTTGTAATTCATCAGTACCTATGTTATTATATATTGTAGGTATGTATACAACTAACGGTTTTCTAAATTTATTAAAATTTAAAGTTTTAAATTTCAAGTTTTAAATTTCAAGTTGAATTCAACGCAATTGATGGCAGTGACACTAGCAATAGTGCCGTTTTGTCAACAAAAAAAAAGAAGCATGCGGTATGGACCAAAGAATGGTTATTAAAAAGAAATAAATCTTCTCATACAAATTTATTAAATGAACTGAAACTTAATCCTGGAGATTGGTTCAATTATTTAAGAATTGATGAGCAGACTTATTTTTAACTGTTGAACTTAATAACTCCATCGATAATAAGAAAAAATACTCATTTAAGAGATGCGATTTCTCCCCATGAAAGGCTCACGGTAACACTGTGATATTTAGCGACAGGTAGAAGTTATGAAGATCTGAAATTCACAGCAGCGATTTCGGCACAATCATTAGGTCAAATAATTCCTGAAACATGTTCTGTAATATATAAAATCTTAAGGGAAAATATTATTTGAAGGTATGTAATGTATTTTTATTTTCTAAAATTGTATCTATACCACTCAATACATTCTATGTATTTTATTGTTTCAGTTTAAAGATAATCAAACTGAATGGAAAGCTATTGCAGCACAATTTGAAGAACGGTGGAATTTTCCAAATTGCTTGGGTTGTGTAGATAGATGGCAAAGACCGTGGCTTAGTGGTATATACATATAGGGCGTCGATTGTGTATGCGATATGTGAACGAAATCTTATTAAATGTTCTTATCGTTACAACTTTTATTATTAAGTATTTATTATATTTTGTTCTGTTCGTTTAAACTAGGTACCTACGTAGTAGGTAGGTACCTATTACAATATCCTGTGGCAAGTTCGTATTTTTGTTTTCGGACATTTTTAAATTTCCATCTGGAGACAATATAGTTTTATAAAACACCAAGAATGTTAAGTCCGACCAATATTAGGTACCTTTACTATTTTTTTTTATATCTCGTAGTAATGAATTTTAAATCGTCGGACTTAGTATTTTTCACAATATTTTGATTATTTTATATTAATACATTCGGGTGAACTTTATCAGGAGGACTTTGAATTATTTCCACATATATAAAAACTCGAGACGATAAGTCCGACCGAATTCACATATGTAGAGTACCTTCATATGAAAGGTACCTTCTATATTACCTATATTATTGTGGTATTTTTCAAAATTTTTATTAAATATAATTTATATATGTTATGTGAAACCCGTTACTTCGAGATTTTATAAAAATTTGAGAATAGTAATTTCGATACATTTTTGAATTAGGTACCTATATACTAGCTTTGTCAACCTACAACAGAAACCCTTTATGTGTGAAAGACTATTTTCTAGAAAGTGAACATCAAATTCCACCGCAGGTGACATAACTTTAAAATTAATTAATTAACATTACTTAAAATACTTCGGTCACCAATTATTGCGGATCCTGATAAATTACATACCTAATATGAGGTGTACGAATTACACTAAAAAGTAATTCCACTTATATTGTGTTTTACTCAAAAAAAGTTACACTTACAATGTGTCACACTCAAATGGGGTTACAAATTCAAGAGTTTGCACTCAAAAGGTGTTGAACTTACAAGTAGTCTCGCTTAAAAGGAGTTATACCTACTTACAAGGAGTTGCACTCTGATAGGTGTTGCACTTAAGTTAGTTCAAAAATAAGTAGTCATTGTCAGTAGGTACCATTTTTTATTGTTGTGTTATCACGATATTTGTTCAAAATCGCGTTCATACTCCATATCTACAATTTTTCTCTGTATATAAATCGCAGAGTCAATATTTATACAAAATATAAAAGATGATGAATATTAGGTATTACTGGAAAAATCGAAAAATGACCTATTTAAAGTAGGTATCAACTAGAACAAAAAGTATTAATCAAAAAAAAAAAAAAAAATATGAAACTTCATTTTTCATTGTATTTTTTATTAATTCATATAAATTTCAGAAACAAAATTATTAACTACAGTCTATGTGCGACAAAAAAAAAAAAATTTAATTCTAATGAATTTTTAACAAAATAACAGCACTTGTGTGTTGAAATGGTCAATGATACGAATTTAAAGTAGGTAGATGAGTAGGTATAGGTATATGACGGCATAATGAATGGTTAACTGCAGAAAGGGGACAAGTCCACTTTTCCTAATTTTTCAGAAGTGACTAAAAAGTAAATAACATATATATATAAAAAAAATATATATATATAATTCGCCCAGAATAAAATGCTCGACTATGGCATGAACACGTGTGAAATCCATTAGATAACAACGATAATCGTCGTCAAAGCCGTGTGTGTATATATATATATATATATATATATATAATTTATAAGAAAAATGTCAATAGTAAAACGCGGAAAGTTCAATTAGAAAAAAAAACATTTTTCAAAAAATCAAATATTCCAAAAATATTTACAAAATATGTATAAAAATGTATTAATACCTAAATATGTAAAATTTAATTAATATCAATTTAACCAAAAATTCATGAAATGGATTTATATCTTACAAAATTTGATTAATTATAATATTCGATTAAAAAAAGTTGTAATTACAATACAATCCATTCCCAGCTAGCTATATATCTAATAAAAGGTATTAAAAAGCTCTTCTTTGCACGAAAAATCCTACTCGACTTCTATACACCAAAATGAATAGACATAAAAAAACGCATAACTCTTAAAACAAATAAAACCGTTAATTAAAGTCCAGGTTTCGCTCAAAATCTAAAATTTTCAAGTTTTAACTTTCTATAATTTTAAATTTAAATTATATTTTCATTCTAGTGATATGAAATTTGGCATATTAGGTTTTTCCTTATTAGTTTTCAATCACTAAAATTCGTTAAAAATATATTTTCATATGTATATAAACAAAACAAAAAAAAAAATAGTGGTGTTTTAGTCGAAAAAATATGATCTCCAAAATCCTCCATAAAAGTACGTTAAAAATATAAATTACTAAATGATTTAGGTTTATTCCATACTATTATTATTGTTCGAGATAACTGGAAACCATATAAGCGTGTGCACGAGTGCAGCAGACAGCAGTGGTTTATCGTTGTTACCACGAAAAAACCTCGCAATGTGCTAAAATACGATTTTTCAGAAGACACAAAAAACATTAAAAAAAAAAATTGCCAAAAAACAATAGAAACAAATTTATATTTTGTAAAAATATAAAACTATTTATATTGAAAAAAAAAATGGAGGATAAAACACAATAATTACGGATTAAGTATTTACATGGTTGAAATATAGGTAGGTACTTCATATAGAGGTATACCTAACTATATTTCAATCATGAGTATTTATAATTATTTCACCACAAAAGAGGTTTTATCATACAGTTTTACCATTGCATTTTAATATCTCCGATTAAATTTTTACCCCGTATCTAATCACATCGATGATAGCATATAGGAAGTTTTATCATATTATAGCTTATTTTTTTTAATCTAGTGATACCGAAATCTCAAAATCATATAAATTTGACACATCAGAGGTTTTTTCGTGACAACGACTATGCTGCAACTGCAATTTTTTTTAAGCCGGTGAGTTGGGCCGATATTTTACAAATGTACGAAGTAGATAGGTCCATATATCAGCTGGTTTTTTCTGATTCCGTCTGGCCCTGTCAGTTTTGTTTTATGACGACCCATCTCATTTTGTCAATATTAGAAGGCTTGGCCCGACCGAGTATTAAAATATTTTTCTATACACTCGGCCTGGCCCAGATTTTTTATTTAGAAACCTAATTTGGCCTAATACTTAATGATTTTGAAAACTCAGGCCACATTTTTTTTTGTTTTTTTACAAATTATTTTTATTAAATTATACCTAACTTATATATATTTTGTGAAATTTACAAAATAAATTTGTTTTTGTAAACACAGAAAAAAAGACGATAATTATGGTTTTTTTAAACAATGGAAAGTATATTTTATAAATCGAAATTAAATGCGACGGGTAATATTAAAGTTCCGTTTAAGTTCAAAAAAGAGAGTCTAAATCGGTGCATTTTATAAGCCGTATCGTTACCGACACTATATTAGTAGGGTAGATACTGATCGTGCCAATATTTCATTATTGTCTTTTCAATTTTATTCAGCGACTACGTCCAGTATATTATTTATTATTACTACCGATTATAGATCTACGAATACACGGGGATTATCCAATAATGACTAGAGATTACGGCAGTGCATTTTTTTTTAAAGAAATTTCCACTGGGCGACAATCAAAAATGTATCAAAATATACCTACACTCGGGTGACCATGAGGATTTCAAACCGATTTATGTATGTATATATAATATTATAATATATTTAGGTCCAAATTTCGTATATTAATTTCAAAAAAACGATTAATTAATGAATGATTTTTTTAAGTTTTTCGATCTTTGTATGTTTATAGTACCTATACTGTGTTTATAATAATGATACAGATTACAGACGTTTTTCTGTCACATATCAATAACTTATCGCACAAAACTCAATTATATTTTAATTTCAGAAAATACTTTCTAATTTCTATATCACCACAAACTCTCTTACAGGTATAATTGTATCCTTGTGCATTTAATACGATTGTAAATCTAAGTAGGTATACTCATAGGTAGGTACTTGATTAATCATCAACAAGTCCATTATTAAAAAATGCCTTTGCATATACAGTCGAACTTATTTAACTCGATCTTCTTTAACACGAAATCGTCGATACCTCGAACTTCTTCTCTGGTCCTCAACATTTCCTATTTAAACAATGCGAAAAAATCTTCTTCGACTCGAATATTTTCGTGAATAACTCGAAGTTTCGATTTTTATATGTAATTATAAAATTTGATATTTCCCTCATATATGTATATTTAGGTACTATCGAAAATAAGGTCATTAGTGTAATCGTTACGGCGATAAGTGGTTTATCCAACTGGTTTACTATATATGGCAACGATTCATTATCCACTAACGATCCACTGCGATCATAGCAAAACTCAAAGAAAAATAAATACTATTTTTAAATAATTTTTGTTTATACATACATGGCGTAGGTGCACAGGAATTTTTTTTAGCAATTTTTTGCAACGTGTATAATTTTAAAAGTTTCGTTTAAGTTCAAAAAAGAGTCTTTTACAAGCCGTATCGTTACCGATACCTAGTATATTAGTATTGACCGGGCCATTATTTCATTATCGTCTTTTCAATTTTATTCAACAACTACGGCCAGTATATTATTTATTATTATTATTACAAATTATACATCTATAAATTACAGAAATTATTCAATGATGACTAGAGATTACGTTACAGTTTATAATAATAATATATAATTAATAATACAAATTAGTGAAAATAAAAGTGCAATGGTCCGTGATAGACGATGTAGAAATGTATCATTTACATAACGAAAATATGATTATAATTGGGAGGGTCCATTTAATTTCCAAAAATAAAAAATTTAAACATAACACGAGATTATTATGAAAATAAAAAATAATAAAAAAAAATGCCAACGGCACGTAGTGTTCCCAAGCGGTCACCCATCCAAGTACTAACTACGCCCGACGTTGCTTAACTTCAGTGATCGGACGAGAACTGGTGTATTCAACGTGGTATGGTCGTTGGCTGAGAACATAGTGTTTTTAAATATATTTAAAATTATTATAATAATATATAGGTATATATTAATTAGGTATACCTATATTATGTACAGTGCTGAAAATGGAAAATTTTACGAACCGGAACGCTATAAATATAGTACCCACATAGGCGTGTCCACATGTCGTTCCTATCATACACAGGCATGACCTGCAAAATCAGCAGCAAATTTAAATTTTGTCTGAATTACCATGTTCTGCGCTGTATTAATAATTTATTCATGATAACATTCATTTTATGTTAGGTTATTTTGTCATAAATTTATTGTTTTATTTAATGTCTGTGGCTAATATAAATTATACTATTATAAATTTTGTTTTTTTAATGCGTAAGGAAAAACTACCCAAAAATGACGAAAAAATACAATTTTGTCAAATCGAGATTTTTCATGTCTACGTATATTCGAAAATAATAACTTTAAAATCTTGAAATTTACATCGAATATTTAATTTAGTAATATATTCATGTAAATTAAAATTTTTTTCAAGTGTGGGCTATTTATAGACATTTTAGATTTTGAGGTTTCTACGTTTCAAAAGGGGTAATTTTGGGTTTTAAGACGTGAATATTTTATACAACGTTAAATATACGTTACTCTAATTAAATTTAAAAATCTCAAAAATCTGTAGTCACAATTTTTTTTTATAGTCATTTAAATTTTTTCAACAAAATTATCAATTTTGAGGTATTTAAGTAATTAAGTCCAAATAGTTGGTAAAATTAGATTTTAATACGTAAAAAAATTTAATGTAACTTTAGTTGTGCATTACCTTAATTGTTTAACTAAATTTAAAATATCGTCGGGAAAAAAGTATTTTAGATTTTGAGCGTAGTGAGAGAGCTAGTGGTTTTCCAAGGATGTTTATTTTTTCTACAATTACTCTTTTAATATAATGTTAAATTTACTGAAAATATCATTAATATTAATAGTTATGTAAAGTACAACGGGGCTGCACTCAAAATCGTTTTTTTCAAGTTCAATGACTTATCATTGCTTTCAAATGCAATACATCCACCAAGAAGGTAGGTATCCTATCCGATAAGTGCTTCCACCCAACGAATGAAGTGCACCTTATGAATGCACCTTATTTTAAATTTCATTGATAAATTAACAGCTATAATTTTTAAGACGATTAATAATTGAATTAATTTCCTCATTACAAATGATAGAATAAATGTTTGTTTATTTTTATAATATAATAACACTTTTCACCACCATTCCTGTAACTAGCTGTAGTTCGTGCGAATGTGCATTTTCAAAATTGACCATCGTGAAAACAAAACTTTTTGCAGCACAATGGCTCATGAAAGATTCGAGTCCCTAATGTTTTTCATTTTTGTATATTCAGAATTTAGTACTTTGAATTTTGAAACAATTTATTACTTGGTTATGAGAGATAAATAATAAAAAAAAAAAATTTTGACCTTTTTTTTAGTGGTGAGGGGGGGGGGTGAATGCATGACCCGCGAAGAAAGTCTGGACACGCCTATGAGTACCCATATGTCTTTTTATTTGTAAAATAAAGTTTTGCTGTTCAGTTTTCCCTCAAAATTAAACAATTTGATCAGAACAACGGTGACCAAATAGAGGGAAATATCTTTGATTACTATTTAATAATTATTGTTCTCGATATCATGAAATTACAGTGACATAATATTAATAGAAAGAACATACTTTTCATTTTTTTTTAATAACTAAATATTTTTTACTGTTCAGAATTTTTAAATATTAATTTTTAGCAACCGGAACGGACGCAAAGGCTAATATTACGAACCAGAACGTCGTTCCGGGGCATTCCGGTTCATTCCGAACACTAATTATGTATGGTGTAATGTATAGTTGAAATATAATATGCATAATATGCAGGTACCTACATACATAATTTATAATTTGTAAAACGTAATATTAGTACGTAATATGAGTCGTGATATTTCCAATTTTTTTTAAAAGGGCCGCCTACCCTTTTCGGGCTGGTTAAATAATTCCTATAACTCAGTGTCGTCATTTCAAGTTTTATTAGATGGGAGCAAAATTTTGACCGGCCTTTAAAAAAATTTGTTAACACTTTTTAACAAATTAAAAATATTTTATTCCTCCCATAGTTTTTGCTATTTACCTTTCTCGTGTTAAAGGAACATGAATCAGCTAGTTGATAACTACCCTAATAGCACAGAAATTCCTTAGGATTTTCCCGTTTTATTCCTGTTTAGGAATTCCGGTAGAAAATTCCTGGGTATTCTGAATGAGTTGCTTAACCAAATTTTTAATGCGCGGAGCGGATAAGAGTCAGAAATAACGGACAAAATGTCACAAATCCTTTCTTATCACACATACGTTGTGGACGGGATATCGAAAGAAAGTATTATCGATACTTGATATCGGTACTAGTATCGAGTACAAATATTGATATCAGTAAAGTATCGAAACCACGATTATATAATATTCCGAGTTAATATTAAATATTATTGTATAGAATATATAGTATAATATATAATCGTGATCAAAACAAATGTATCGATATATCAGTAAGTATCGAATATTTAAATCATTACGATATGGAATATTATTATTAGGTATCATTATACGATACTACGATACGAAACTTTTTTCTATGATAGGTACTATAAATTCATACGAGAAAGTACCGAATCATTCGATACTATATATATAAATTCATATGAGTAAGTATCAAATGATACAATGTTGTATATTTTAGACCCTATTGTAGTGTGTAGTATAAAAATCAAAATGTGCAGTTGCAGTACCTACTACCTACCTACGAATTAGAAAAGTGTGTCGGTAGTGATATAAATACGTTTATAATGATGAATCGCTAAACATATAATATACGCGTATAAATATTGTTGTAAATTATTATTTTATCCGTAAAAATATAAAATGCAACGATCTTTGGCATAGTAATTTAGTACCTACCTATATAAAAGAAATTTGAAAAATAGGGTGTGAAACAGTTGATATGAACAATATATAATATAATAACATAACTGTATATTATTTTTATGATTCGATACTAGTAATTTTGTATCGATACGAGTAAAGTATGGAGACCATGATATCGATAGGTACCAAAAATACTCGAATCGGAAAAAAAGTATCGATACTTTACTGGTATACCTATCGGTAATATCGCTACGTCCCTATAGTTAGGTACCTATGTTATGTATAGGTACCTACAAAGCTGTATAGTTGTGTTTTACATATGCGATTGCCATCTTCTTGTCGTGTTTTGTAGCATTTATGAATTATAACTATAGTTTTTAATTTGTCACTTGTCATTATAAAATTCATTGTAATTCGCAACATGTCAGAAAGACGGTAAGTTATTAAAATTATATATTGCAAAAACATATAGATATTACACGCACGGTGAGCGTTGGATGCGCGTTTGGAAGGTACCTACCAGCCATATTATTCTATAAACCTTGCCTACACGGTATATGCAGGTACATCCAAATGTTCAATAACAATATTTACATATTATTAACGCATATAGCCAACGTCGGAAAGTACGAAACGCGTGGCCGAACAATGACGGTTTTGAATACTAGTAGATTACTATAGATAACATCGCGGGTTCATAGCTCGACAACGGACAAACAAAAACGTAAGTTTGACGTGGGTTCAATGTTTACTGTATAGGTATATTCTGTTCAAAAACGTAAACTAGTCGTAATATATATAGAGGTATAAAATAATTTCCTTTACCCGACATCTGTTTTTAAAATTTTTTTCTGATTGTTGACGTAATTTAAATGTTAATGCACGATAAAATATAGGTACCTATGTGATGACGAGCGCAATAGGGGGAAGGTAAGTGAAGAAGATGTGAGAGATACGAGTTGGGGGAGAAGGCGAAGAAAAATGCGCTACCTACCTATTTTCAAAGGGCTTTTAGTTGTTACGCGAACTATGTATTGACTATTAATTAGGCACCTAGTTTTAAATTTGTAAAAAACAAAAACTAAACGTTTATATGATTTATTTCATATAAACCTAGGTAGTTTCTTTATTCTAGAACATTTGAAAAATATTTCGATTCATCAGCGTAAGCAATGAATAGCTATTGAATTATTAAATATTAAAAAAAATCTCAACATTTCAAATGATATTGAAACTGTTACAATTCCCATTTTAAATAATACATCTGTTTCCCTTGAACCTATTAGAAGTGAAAGTACAAATTCTGAAATTTTTCATTCTATTTCCAATTCAAATAATACAAACAATTTCAATTTACAAAACATTTTTTCATTTAATACTTACATCAAATTTAATTTTTAATTTTGAAAGTAACAATTTAGTACTAACTTTCCCATTGCCCATTGGACCAATAAATTCAAATTTAAATGAATCATTATCTATACGTAAAAAATTGTGTACCCTGGGTAATTAATAAAAAGAAATACCTTTTAACATCAGCCGCAAAAGACGAATTTCAAAAATCCTGTCATAGTAGACATCTATATTGTTAAAGATAAATATTCTAAAATCAGTAGTTTGGGCTGAGCCAGTAAAATGCGTAATTCTTCGTTCACCCTTTAGGGGACTAATTTCAAATAATCATTTCTTAGTAGACATCTATTCTCAAAAATATCAGTTTTCTATAATTAATAGCTTATAGGCTATCGGTCAGGAGTTGAGACTTATTAACATACTTATATACATATATTATATAATATATATATATATATTATATACATTACGATTTTTATACATATTACCAGGTATTAATATTAGATGAATAAATATATATTTTACACATTTTAGTGTTTATTTCTACAATAATTTGCGATTCTAAGCTGGATGAGACAAAGAAGCTAATGGTTTTAAAATGTTATTTATTTATTTTTCTGTAAATAACTTGGGACGTTGTTAGGTGTATACCCATTTTCCAGTGGCAAATTTGATCAAGATAGTACCTTTGAATAAGTAATTTTTTACTATTTTGATAAACACATAAGAAAAAATGATGTAATACGGTAAAAACGCAATTTCTTCAAAATCTTTTTTCGTAATTTCGAAAACATTCATTTTAAAATCTTGAAACTTACACCGAACATGTATTTAATTTAATACCTAGGTAGGTATTTTATATACGTGATAAAAATTCAGTTTTATTTTTTATTTTGTGCTACCTATTTATATATTAGGTACCTAATATAAATATTTTATAAATATATATATTTATATTTGAGATTTTTAAGTCCTTGTATTTAATTTTCAAGGCTTAAAATCTAAAAATACAACTATACAATATATACCTGTATATTTCAGTTTTTGAAAATTGTTGACCACAATTTTTTTTATAGACATTTAAACATTTTTCTTACTTATAAATCTGTTTCTGTTTATTAATAACAATATAAATGTTAATACATTTTTCTTAAGTCTGTTTAGTTAACTTGAATAAGCTAAATGGAAAATGGAAAAAAAGTTACCTAACCTAAATAAATTAAAAATTTTTTAAGACCAAATAGGTATATCTAGAGAGCCTAGATAATAATATTATTATCTTTATTATCTAGGATCTCTAGGTATATCTACTAATATACCTATATATATATATATACATAGGTATATAGGTATAACAATATAAATATTATAACCTGGTGCCAATTAAAAATATAGGCATTACACACTATCAATGTTTTTATTAAAAACGAGTAGGTATATTTTGATTAATATTGACTCAAAATTGTTTAATACTAATAAATTAATTACAGTTATAACTATTTTCAACAAACATACACATTGTCATATTTTGATAATTTATTAGAAATGGACTTGTTTAATTTTATTATTCATTATTTAAGTAAACTTGTCATTCCATATATTATCTCGTTCATAACATTATATAATGTTAGGTTTTAAATACACAGTCAGTATGGGTCACGGGTAGCGTAGTTAAGTTTTTATTCTCAATAATTTTCTAAAAACGTAGAGGAAAACTAGTGAAATTGACCAAAAACGTTTATAAATCTATTATAAAACATAATTGTTTATTTTCTCTTTCAAATCTAAAATAATAATAAAAAACTTTCCTGTCTATGGAATAATTTCAATCATATGTATTTAAAATTAAAAAATTTTTAACAACGAGGCATGGAAATATTTGTTATTGTACATTGTATATTATTTACCTGCATAATATTTCATTTTTAGTAGAGTATGTATTAATAATAAATTAAAAGGTTAATTTTTTAATATGATATAATTCAATCTTGTATATATCCTCATTTTTAATGAATATTAGTATTAAACTCTTAAAATTTAAATAAAATAAGTGGACAGTAAAAGAATGTTGATAATTAATAAATTATTCAATTTGTATTATAATTTTTAGTGGAAAAACAAAAATGAAATACTAGTAAAATTCAATTTTTTTATTACTACCAAGTCTACTGTTGAGTACTATCTATAATTCCAACATTTTAACATTTTTAAATGGTAGTTCATAATATTAATTTTATTTTTATAAAGTTTGTTTTCTGATACAAAAATCAGTGTTTGTAATATATTAATAGACATTATTTAATATAATTAACTTCATCATTTAAGCTCAGTATACACAATATATTAGGTAAATTGTACACCTTACACAGTATATGTTCATGTATTATATAATTATAGAATTTACAAATGAAAATAAATAGATTACTATATGCGAATAATAAATACAAATGTATAAAAGAAAAATAATATTTTTATTTTACAGATTATAAATGTATTGATAAACTAATCAATAATATAGCATGTAGTTGTATACATTTTTGTCAATAATTTAATATATAAAAGTAAATAATTTTATTTTGTATAATTATTAACAGTTGAAGTTAGAAAATAATGATTTTTCATTTGATGATTTTTGTATCATATTTTACAAGACTATTCACAAAATCTTTTATTTTGTTTATTCCAGAAAATCTAACATAGTCTAATTCAATTTCCTCTTGTGTTAATTGTTTGAAGTAGTTTTATCATAACTCTATAAAATTATAAAATGTCTTTCATAAGAAAACAAAAAAACATAATAGACTAGGTTGTGTAGTATGATATAATTTTGATTACATTAATTAATTAATAGTAATTTCATAAATTACAATATTAATATGCAACTTATATTATTGAGTTATATATACAACTATTTAAATTTTTTATTAAAATTTATAATTAAGAAAAAAAAAATGTATTAATTGTTAAAAAAAGATTTCGAGTCAGTCATACAATTTTTAAAATACTAAAAGAATTTTAGCGATATTGAAGACTAAATGACTAATGATGAAGTTTGACATATTTTTATTTTGTATTGTTTGCAAATTAGTTTGAAAATAATGCATTTGTTCGGTCACTGAACACTTCAGATATAAAATACTAGATAGATATAAAAGTAATCCGCAACTTTACAAATTCCATATTGGTATCTAAAATTAATTTTGTGACGGACATACTTATAATAAAAACCGAGTCGTGAGAGTCTAGTTTCTTACACGTTAACTATTGATAAGTTATAATTAAAATAATATTTACAATATCTATATACACCTTAGGTCCCATTACGCAATGAATTCTATACCAATTTGGAAGTATCTATTAGTGGTAACTATGAGAGGTTAATATACAGACTTTAAAATAAAAAAGTAACCACTCAATGTTCACGGTTACAACAAAAATTATTTATAAATATTTCAAACAATCTATTTTGTACAAAAAAAAAAAAAAATATGATACGACATATTCAATATTTAGTCCTTTATAAAAGAAAAACACTTGTAATATAAGAAACTTTTACTTGTAGTACTCTACTCCACAAGTACATTTTAAATAATTATTTTAAAAGAATATAATTTAATTATTTACATAGTCCGCATGATAAATCATAAGACATTAATTAGAGGTACACTTCTAAGTTGGTAATACAAATATGCCAATTTCTTTTCATCATTACTATAAAACAGAAAAGGAATTTGACAGTAAAATCTGATTTATTATTGGAAATGTATTGCAACAAAAATTATATTATAATCCAAACATTCATTTTTGTACATAGAAAAAAAAAATAGTAATAATAATAAAACATTATATGATATTTAATTTGTATATAAAAAAAAGAAAAACACTTCTAATATAATATACTTTACTAGTACAGTCTAAATTATTTCAAACATCTTGCTTAATTTTAAAAGAATATAATTTTAATTATTTACATGTTCTGTATGATAAATTACAAAATGATTGCTTAAAGAATCCCAAGAGATACATTTTGAAATCTGCAATAAATATGCATGCAATTTATCAACAACTTTTTAGTGAAATTACCATTATATGCACAAAGGCACAAATAAAGAACACTTAAAGTAGCATTCAAATTATTTTTGGAAATGTTGTGGATAATATATCTAAATATAAGTTTATATATATATATAAACTATTGACAATAATACACAAAAAAAAAAAACCATAAATTTATATAAACAATATAGTATCAAAATGATGATATCCTTTGTACTAATGATATAAATACAATTTTTCTTTAAAAATAATCAATTTGGAATTCAAAACTAAAAAGATTTTACAAAAAATGTTTTAATGATGACCATTTGGTTAACAAAAAAAAAATTTTTTTTATATAAATATATATATATATATATATATATATAATTATTTTAAAGAGTATTTAAAAAATGTTGTATTTAATATAATCTAGGTGTATAGATATAGGAAAGACATACAAAAATCAAATGGGAATTTCGGAACACGGTTATATATACTATTGGTTAAAGTCTAAATGCAAGTCTAAATGTTCTTCATTATAAAACCTGTAAACAAAACAAAATATAACTATTAATAAATATTATCTATATAATATATATATATTCTAAAAATGATTTAGTTCTCACAATGATGAGATAAAATTGAATAGGGTTATTATTATTAAATGTGATTGATTATGGTAGGTAGTGAAGATTTACCTTCCTAACCAGGTTCGTAGCTAGGAGGCGCCTTAATGGGCCTGGCTCACCTATATATTGCTCTGGCCTTGGGCTGGCCCATCCACAAAATTGAAATAAAACATTTTTTTTTTTTTTTTTACGGATATACCTAATAGATATAATAATTTTTATATTAAAATAATATAAGTACCTATTTATAATATAGCAAAAAAATAAATAAAATATAGAAATAATTTTATTAGTATTTGGACTAAACGATGATAATCAAGTTTATTTGTTATTCAATACAATAAATTATATAGATAATAAAAGTATAACTCATAAATATGACATTATAAGATACACTACATACCTAGTATAAGATAAACATATTTATATACTATAATATGATAATTATATAAATATTACTATTGATAGTATATAATAATATTATTAGTTGTCATCGTCATATTTGTACATAGATGTCTGATTGTTTTAAGACAAAACATAATTATGACTGATCCGAGTATATTATCGATTATTAGTACCTTAAGTTTGTACTTTATCATTCTCTTAAGATAGGTAGTACTACAGAAAAATAGTAGGTACATATTATTTCCAAATGTTCAATACGGAAAATACACTAATAAAGCTCTTGACTTTCGATAATTTTGTAGAAAGGTTTTCAAATAATAATAAAAACAGAAAAATTATTTAATTTTAGTATTTAGTTAAAATTATATTGTTAATTAATATTATTAATAATAATATTAAATAAAATGTACCTATGTAATTGTTATAATATATATCTTGTAATTTAATGTTTTTTGTCTTATTATCATACCTATACATAATATTATACTTATTAACATAAAATAATAAATTAATACTCAGATAGTCAGGATATAAATAAATGTCTGGTGTTGAATATCGATACAGTAGTACTTAGCAGTACATACAACTTGACAAATCAATAATATATACCCATAATAAAGATACAAATCCAGCAGTACTAAGTTATGTGTGTTTATTATTACTATTGTAGGTAACTATAGTTAAAAAAAACTTTTTTTAGATACCTCATAAAAAAAATATTAGAACTCACTCATTTTTAAATACAAGTGTATGTACCTATTAAGGTTACATTAGGTAGATACATACAAATCTACTTATATAAACAATTTCTGATATGTGATAAATAAAAATATGAAAAATTCAATTTTGTATAAAAATAGATACATTAAGCGAAGGAAATAAATGAAATGCAAGATACTTTTTTAAATAATTAGACTTACAAATAATGGCAAAAGTTATGATACGACAGTTGGCGACTGGTCCACAGTTTTTGGTGTATTGTCACCATCAGATACGCTTGTATTATCAACTGTATTGTCGATTTCTTTTTCTCCTTGTTCAATACTTGATGTATCCTTGCTAGGTGTGATGGCAACATTAGCTGTAGTTAAAGCAGCTTTTAAATCCGTTTCAACATGGTTTGTGTTATCGTTCAAAACTTTTTTTTGTTCTTCTGATTCGGTGTCTGATTTATTCCCATTTGTAGATTTCACTTGATCAACAGTATCGCCATTTGGAGTTCCAACAATTTTAGTTGTTACAGAAAATGCAATATTGTTTTTTACAATTTCTTCAATGGGTTCATCTGTTTTTGTTTCTTTAATATCATCATTACCATTTACGATCTCCACAATAACCGGCTCTTCTTTGGGTTTATCAGAAACTTCAGATTCTTCATCATTACTAGTTTTAAGTGAATTTTTTTCTTCTTCATAATTAGTTACAAGTGAAACTTTTTCTGTTTCATTATTAGTTGAAAGTTCAACATTTTTTTCATCAATTGATGGAAGTACAACCTGTTCTTCTTTATCATCAGTCTTTTCTTCCAAATCATCAATTTTTTCTTTGTTATCGTCAGTTGCCAGGATAACATTTTCTACATCGTTACCAGTTTCAGATGGAATTTTTTCTTCAACCTCAGCATTTTCTTCTTTGTCATTAGCCTTTTCTTCTTCATCCCCAGTCTTATCTTCAACTTCACCATCATTATCTACAAGTGTAACCTTTTTTTCTTCATTATTACCAGTTGATAGTGCAATCTTATCTTCTGCATCACTAGTGTTTTTTTCAGAAACATCTTCTTGATCTTTGGAATCTTCGATCAATGTATCAGTCTCCTTCTCAACTGGTTTTTCATTTGTCTTTACATTAGTTTCTTCTACATTGTCTACATCCATTGGCGTAGAATCAACAGGTTTAATAGCAGGGACCTCATTTTTCTTAACATTATTTGTTTTTTTCTCCTTAGGGTTGTCAACCTCATCAGTAGATAACTTGTCCTCGGTTTTGGTTTTTTTAGCATCAGGTAATTCAATCACCTCTTCGGTTGTTTTTCGTTTTGCCCTTTTAGATTTCTCTGAGCTTTTGGCCATTTTTTTCAGAGAAGCATCAGCTTTTGGTGTTACTACTACACCCCTTGCGGCTAATCTGGAACTCCTTCTTCTACTACCACCGTCTTGATCCATTTTTAACACCTGCAAAAATAAATAAATAAATAATAGCAACCATATTTAAAACTATTCTTTTAAAAAACATGTCAATTTGTGTTGTTATTATAACTTATCATATTATTACCTAGGTACATTTTGTATATGGGTATTATATAATATACTGTGTGTTTCATTAAACTAGTGACTCGATGGACTATTTTCTATAGTACTACGTAAACTTGTATGTACAATTGTGAGACACATTTTAAATGATTAATTATCATTAGTTAGTTCTATGGTTATCATTGGAGTGCACACGTTCACTCACCATACTTTATATTCATGATTTTGAGATACCTTGAAAAACTGAAAATATTCCATGGGACACGCCACAGTTGAGTCTAGTTTAGTGAAACTCTTTGTAGATATAAGCATATAAGCATTTAATACCTATAAGGAATTATTCAATAATTTATAATTTTATACTTAAGGTACACACTACACGTAAATACAATTTTATATAAAAATAATGAAATAATATTAAGAGGACAGTACACTCCATTTGTGACAGATTAAAAGTCAAGGTCTTTTCGACAGTTACTTTATTTTGCCATGAGACTTAACTGAATCTTATGAATGACAATTTTTAAAAAGTGATCTTCTCAGAACTGGGTCTAGTCTAATTTATTGGCGTTATTTCATCAAATTTGAATACTAAAGTGCCATTTTACTTTGGTATTTGTAACAATGGAATAAATTATATGCTTTTTATTTCATGAATATATTTTTATTAATAGATATTAGATGTATATTTTTAACAACTAACTACTTAATTATTTTTTCATTTAACTAGGTACATAATTTATAAATTTTACAATAATATAATATAAAATAAATTTTATCACACACTATCTATTGTCAATGATAAAAAATGTTAGGTATCCGTTTATATTGTTATATATTTGTTCGAATATTTTACCAATAACAAATTAACATTTCACGTTGAATTAGTCTTATTCAGGTTAATTTTTACTATTAAAAGTCAAATATGGGTCTCACAATAACAGACAAAACAATTATTTACCCAATCTATAGATAAGCCACATTACTAGTATGTAAAATTTTTTAAATTGTTTGAACAATTATTTTTTCCTAAAATTGTATAAGTAACCCAACCTAAATACCTACATTTGGGTCTCATAGCACTCATTGTGTTAAGTATTTTTTTTTGTTAATGCAATGAGAAAGCCTTCAAAAATATTGTTTTCTTTTATGTTTTATAATAAGTAAGTTTTTTTTTTTTTTCTTTAAAATAACTAAAATGTAATTTTGTTTGTATTCTGTGAATATGTTTTTACTATTCTAAATAATTAGTATAACATCCTCTAAGTACCTATTAATATTATTTTTTTAATGGACACAATTAGTCTATTATCTATTTAGGTAAATATGAACATCAAATAAAAATTATTTATATTAAATATATCTAGTTTAATGATATTGTGTTATTAGGAATAATATTATACTACTTAAAGATAAAACTATAGACCAAGATAGACTATTATAGTTTGTGGGTAAAATTAGTGTTACTGATGTCCATATATAAGTATGATAACTATCATAGGGAAATTAGATGTATAAAGTGTAAGTATATTTTTGTTCAAATATAGGTAAAATTCAGAGTAGAGGTAGTAAACTGCTAATATTTTTTTAGCAGTTGATATTTATATTGTTATTGAAAATTAGTGGCTATTGCTATTTTTATAAAATTACTGCTATTACTTTTGCTACAAAAAATATTAGTATTTAGCAGTTTACAATTACTACTAACTAGTGAAGGGAATAATCAAATCAATTTGATTATTTAAAAAAATAATTCGAATGAAGGTTGAACTCTGGCTTTTGGGTCTGGGAAAAAAATGTAAAAATATCAAAAATGTTATATAGGTTTTTTATTTATATACCAATCATAAAAAGTATACCGCAGTCAGAACTTTGATTTTCCATCCATTTTCAACTCATCCTATGGATACATTCATTTGTGAACAACACATCTTTACATAGTAGCAATAGAATATAATAATTATCAATAAGAGTTTAACAGTTACAATATTTTATAACAGAACATAATAAAACAGTATAGGAATATATAAGAAATTAAAAAACCTACTATGTAAATTTTAACAATCAGTATACTAATAATTATTTATACTAAATAGCAGCCTGTAATTGCTACAGTAAAATAGCAGTGCTAATATAGCTCTGTTACTGATATTTGTTATGATCTCTAATTTAAAGTAAAATTTAATAAATGTAGTATCTACTCTAGTGCCCAGAGGTGGTTTGGAGGATAAACATGGAGTATACCCATTTACTAGTTTCTCATTTAGCGTATACTCTGTAATAAAATACCAATGTTCAATTTTAGTGTTATGAGAGTGCACTAATAAACTCATCAATAATCTATTTGTATCAATGTAGGACATTTACCCACAGAGAAAACAGTTTAACAAATGAGTAGGTACATCATTACATCATGCACATCCATACATTTTTAACTACCTAATTGAAACTATTTTCCTTACATTAAATAGGTACAAGTTTTTACAAAACTGAGTTTTCTTACTTACCGCTAATGAGAAATTTATAGTACAAAGAATAATTTTTACTCAATGGCGCCGAAATCTAAAAGTTTACCCATGACATAAAACACTGCTAAAAAAAATGATAGCGCCTACCATATATTTTTAGGGGATTTGTTTAACTATTAGGTAGGTACTACATTTATTATAGGTAGCTTTTACTTATGTATTTCAATAAAAATATCATACTTATACAAATACAACTATCCATTCAATTTCCCTTTGATAGTTATGATACATGGACATCAGCAACACTAGTTTTACTAAAAATATATATGTGATAAGATAACCCAGCTTTGTATAATGTTCAATATAAATTGTTCAAATAAAGATTTACTGAAACATTTAAAATTAATTTACCTTAGGTATTATGTAAAATTATATTAAATTAATAAGTAATTATTTGTATACCTAGGTACCTACTATATTTACCTAGATACGATACTTAATTTACAGAATTTTTTAAATAATACTTTTTTATTGTAGGTACTTGTAAGTATTTAATGTAAGGAAAATAGTTTAAATTAGGTAGTTACCTATCTAAAAATGTATAGATACAGACTTATTTGATAAGCTGTTTGGTTTTTTCTGGGGGAAAATGTCCTACATTGATATGATGATTAGATGATCGATGTGTGGATTAAAGCACTCATAGAGCTAAAATTCAACATAAGTATTTTTTACAGAGTACCTCTATGCTAAATAAGAAACTAGTAAATGGGTATATTCTGTTTACTCTCCAAAACACCTACCTATGTAAAAGTATTATAGGTATATTTTTATACAAAATTATATAAAATAAACATTACCTATTAAAATAAAACAAATTGCCAGTTGTTAAAATTAGGCCCATTTGTAATGGATAATCTTGTCCATATACATATATATATATGCATACTAAAATATTTTAAGCATTGTTCGGGTATCCAATGATAACATCAAAATTTGGGTCTTTAGATGTGGAATACAAAATATTTATAGGTAATAAAATAGGCAAATAAGAAAAAAAGTATGATTATTGGTATAGGTCAGGGATGGGCAACTGATGGCCTGCTGTTCCTTTTTATTCAGTCCGGAATCTTTTGCCATTTTTATATACTTTAAAATTTTACTACAATTTACTTCAAATATAGTAAAAGTGGCTAGATAAATCGTATCTTGAACACATTTTCAATAATAAAACATAGGTATATTAAACTTAGATATTAGTTCTTATCATAGACATAAAATACATATTAATGAATTTTTTTCATATAATATAAAATACAACTTTAGGTATATCTGACCCGCAATCATTTTAATTTTTTATTTGGCTCTCTAGTTACTTTGAGTTGCATAAGTGATACATTTGATAGATAACAATAAAGTTAGGAAGATGAAAATTAATTAAAAATTATTTTTGGCACCTCTAAAATTAAAAAGAATATATAAGTAGATGGTAACCTACCTACATACCAAATCAACCAATGTAGGGAGGATAACATTTAATGTTCAATTTGTAAATAAATAATATGTAAAATATAATGTTGGAACATATTATAATACAGAACAGTATAAAACTACTCATTTTAAGTATAAAAACAGTAGGCATACAAATAATGAAGTTCTTAATTAGAGAATAGGAACTGTAGAATAATGAAAATTAAAAAAAAGAAAGTAGTAGGACCAGATGGAGTACTAGTATCAGTATGGAAAGTATTAGGGAGTTTAGTTTAGGTAAAGGATGGCTGACAAAATTATTTCAATATGTTAACCGCCGGTAGTAATACGGCTCGATTCAAATTTTGGATTTGTATGTCCATGCGTGACCATATTTAATCATTCCCACCATGCCATATGACCAGTAACCATAATCACATATTACTTTTAATGAGTATAAATTCTACGGTACTACATAAAAATGTAACTGAAAATAGCACCATGGGGTAGAGAAGATGACGATTTGATTGATGTATAAAGTGTATATGTTATTAGGTATATTAATTATATTGTGTGGGTAGTGCAATTACCTATGTTATTTTACACTCACATAATACAAGAATGTCTATATTATAAGTTTAAAAAAAATTTTCAGTTTATTTCCTTCATAATAAAATATATTTTAAAGAGTTTAGACCAATGCCTACTCAAAACTTATAATTAAAATACTATACCTAATTGTAAGATGAAAAAACACAAATAACTGTTCAATTAGGTACTTAATTTATAAAAGGTTAGGTAACTAAATTTATCATCGTCGTCAAGTACATAATTCACTTAAATTATTGTTGTAAATTACATTTTTATTGTTGAGAACTCATTTTGAAATCAAAATAAACAATACAATCGTAGTGATATCATGTATGACCCTTGGCAGTCCAATGGCGTATGAGTAATAGTATTATGAACACAGCACCATGTGTTTGCCAGGCATCTGTATGTGATAAATACAATACAAACATTATTATAAATCTATAAAAAAAGATACCAGTTTAATACATTTCCGATGAATGGTTCAATAAAAATTGATTCGAACATTTGTGGAATAACATCACTGCATACTAATAATACATAGAAGTATGATCACCAGTGGTTGCATGGCGATTAATGTGATAATAAGGTACTAGTTGAAGGAAAAATTCCAGAAGGAAGAGTTTTGTAGTATCAATATTTAATGCCAGCAGTATAGACTCGTCGAGCCGGGCTGAGTCAAAGGCACACGAGGTGCGATATGAGAACTTAATTGTATCACTGAATGTCTTGTTGAGACATCTTGACAAATATGTACTGCTGGCATAATTGTTAAGAAGGTGTATAGGAATGTGGGAATTGTAGAGGGATAAAACTTACAAGTCATGGTATGAAGATAAAAAAAAAATACATTACCTACTCATATAAGATTATATAATATATAGGTAAGAAAAATATTAGATAAGAGAGTAAGGAGGCATTTGTTACAAGAAATCACGTTTGGGTTTATGCCTGAGGGGTCAACAATTATAAATATTATTTAATATTTTGTATAAGACAAGACTGGAGACAGACAGTTAAAAAAGTATAGAGAAAAGAAGAAGTTGTATATGGTATTTATTGATCTAGAGAAAGGGTAGTTTTTATAATTTATTGACTTATTAGAGATTAGCATAAACCCTGCCTATACTTTATCTAATTTGTGTTTCTGTCTATAAAATTGAATTCACATAAAATGTATTAATAATTTTTATTGTATTTAATAATTTGGTAAAATTATTTTATGCTCTTCTAAAAATCGAAATTTACTGTGCTTTTTTAAAAACTAGGTAGGTATACCAATTTTTCCTAATGTTGTATAGGTTTATTATTATGAAATGTACCTATACAATACCTAATAACAATATAAAAAATATTTTTATATGGTACAAAAAAATATAGGTATTATACAATTAGTAGTTTTATACTTTTTGAACTGAGATAGAAGGTAAATATAAAAAATTATAAAATAAAATTTCTGATTCAAAAAATAAAAATGAGGGAAGTACCTATATGTTTATATACCTAAGTATGTTTATATTACTTTACCAGTGGTACGGCACTGTTCAAAAACCATTTGTTTTCTTTTGCTTCAGATTTAAACATATTCTTCCGTCATAACCTAACCTTAGTATCCAAGTAATGACTGGGATTTTAAATAATAAGTATTTCATGTACAGATCCCAGTGATAATTTATCATCATGAATGGATCACCATTAGTTTTTGTTTCTGTATGTTTTGTGATATTATTAGAGGTATCTATAAATCTACATTTATATTCAACATTATTTTTGTATTCATTAGTTTATTATTACAATTGTTTTAGATAGATATTATTGTAAGATAATAAAATTGCAAAATTTGATTTTAAAATATTAGGTAGGTACTGAATTAAAAAAATGTTAACAATTATACTTAGATAGGTAGGTACTAAAGTTGTACATATACTTGGATGAGTAATTAAATTATTTGGTTAATTCTACAGTAAATAATTCAAATATCTACTCAAATATTCGAATAGATGTAATTAATTATACAAAATTTAAATTGATGTAATACCTATATAGGTAATAATATAAATAATATAAATAATACCTATATATATACATATATCAGCTTGCATATCAATATATAGGTACATACACATATATCAGTATGTACATGCACATATATCAGTACTATTTTAAATAGGTACACGTTTCACGCATTTACCTACATTATCTTGTTACCTACCCAACATGGATTTTCACGGCAAAATCTGGGGATATTATTGAATTAAATTGTTCCGAATGAGCAAGTGACCTGCCGATTTATAGATTCAGACAAAATAAAAATAATAGTACCCGAAAAACAACTCTTTTGATTCAAAAATGTAGAATAAAATGTCGTTTTAGATAATACAAAAATTTCAAATTGCTTAACCAAGTGCAAGCGGCACAAAACTTTTGCAGATTCGTGATCAGCATAGACTGAAAAATAAAACTGTCCAAAAAAGTAGATTTGTTCCAATTTTTTAATTTAGAAAAGCATTTAATCTTACTAGGTAGGTAGATAGGTACCTAAAATATATAAAATATAATGTAGTAGGTGAATATGTGATTTATTTGCACACATATAAAATGTGAAATTTGTTTCTGTGTTCACCGTCGTCACTCGCAAATTGAAGACTTCATCACTTGCCTTTTCTATCCAGTCTACAGTGTATACAAACCATTGTTAGCTGAAGTTTAATTTTACAATTAATAAATGTTTAATGCATGCAAACAAATCCATATATACAGGTATATATAATATATATATACCAAACACTCTAAACAACTAGGTAGGTGGTAAGTTTCTAAATACAAAATATAGATAGATAGGTAATTTGTGAATAAGCCTTTTAAAGAACATACTAATATTGTATTTCATTTCTGGCATACTGTACACATTTTCAGAAATGAATAACTTTAATAATATTATAATATACAACAATAACCGTTGCCCACGGAATATTACAAAACAAGTAACAATGCATTAAAATATCGATAGGTGGACAACTAAAGAGGGACTTAAAACGACGATAATGGAAAAAGAACGGGTCGTCGGTTGGGCACTCCTGTGGTCAGTGTCGTCGGGCTACGGAGGCGTTATACAATGAACGACGTCACCGATGGAGTGCTCGACCGTTGCACCTGTCCATTTGGCGCGTGGACAGGCCAACAAAACAAACGGTCTCGCAAACAAAACGAACAATGCACACCCCGCGTCGTAAAGATGACCGCAGTTCCCGCTGGGCGGTATGCAAGAGCCACCTCAAACGCTTTGTTCTTGGCGCGGTCCGGGCACACCGCCGCCGCCGCAAAACCGATCGATCAACAAACAAACGCGTTTACGCCGACAGCGGACGGACGGTCAGGTCGCGCGATTGACGCGTACCCGCCACCGCCAACGCGATGGTTCGGCGGCGTCACCCCGCACGCCAGGACCCCTCCAACCCGTTTGCGCGCGTAACGGACAAAAGAACCGCCGACGGCGATACAATCGTGAAGTAAATAAAAAAAAAACAACAATAACAATGCCTACTACTTACGAGCTAATGGGGGAAAAAAATGTAGGTAAAAAAAAAAAAAAAAAAACCGAAATGTTCGTCCAGGCACAATAATAACGATGCGCAATACGAAAGCGTGGTTGTCGGTTAGGTATATAACATTAGGTACACTTACGATCCAAGTGACAGTACGGCGACGACAACGAAACGATGGCGGCGGTGGTTACTTCGAAAACGCTTCTGTGGCTGCGATGGTTCTCGACCGATCCGAGATCGAGGTAATGCTGCTGTTGCTGCTGTCGGCGTTGTAAAACGACGGAATAACAATACGACGAAAACCGCGGGTGCACGCGGACACGACCCGGGGGTGGTGGGGGGAGGAGGTCGACGATATTCGAAAGAAATGCCGAGAAACGAAAAACCGTACGGACAGTGCCGAAACGGCGTTACGATACGAAATGTACAACGACAATTGGTGGCGAAAATATCCACGAGACAAACGCGCTATGTCGTATGCGGTAAAACAGAAAGGGGACGAGAAAAAAAAAAAACTGCTGTTACTGCGGCGGTGCGACAGGACGCCGTTTGTTCGTGAGAGTCGTACGCGGAATGGTGTTGATAAAACCAACGAAAAACATCGAGGTACGCGGTCGCGTCGCACACACGTACACACGCACGCACACACGCACACACACACGCAAGTACGCATCGGTGGCGTCGGTTCCGGGTGGGGTGCTGTATGGCGAACGGGCGGCGCACGCACAAGCACCGCGCGGCGGCACGGCAAACCGATATTACTATATTATGTGTACGTTTACGCAGGGGGCGCGGGCACGTTCACCCGCGCCGCCGCCCGGCCCGCACGCGCAACATCCGTAACGCAGCGCCGCCGTGTATAATGCGTTTTTTTTTTTCCTACACGGCGCGACGGCGTCGTTGCCGCCTCGCCGGGCCGTCCCGCGGCGGCACATATTATATATTTTTATTCTATGCTTGCTCGCGTCCTATAGTCCCGCGGACGCTTCGTCGTCTCCAGTGCGACCAACTTAACCGGGCCGCCGCCGTAAGTTCCTCCTCGTTATCTATTCGCGTAGGTACGCAATATTATATTTATGGTAATAATATACGTAAATGTTATTACGTTATTATAAACGTGCCGAGAAAATACGGTACGTCATATATTTCACACGTACGTATTTTCGTTTTGGCTTTACGGAGAACGTACACGAATTTCGAGGTTTTTTTTTTTTTATTTTCATTTGTACGTAATTTCGAACAAATACTCGACGGGGGAGACTCGAGAACGCCGAGCTACTGCGCGCGTATCGATCGCTCTCACCGGCCGTCCCGTCGCCGCCGGTTATCGGGGAAAACGATTCGTTTGTAACGTCCGACGAAACAACGACGAATGTTTACAATATCGTTTTACAGGTGGACGGCATAAATGAAATAAGAACGATATCGATGGATATTTGGATTTTCGACGGATATTTTCACGTCCGTTTTGCTACAAATATTAATTTCGTTATTATACATATAGGTATATATTTATTAATTTCTACCTCCATGAAGCGGCATCGTTGGATGGATGATGTCGCTCAGCGAACAGCATAATAATAATATTATACTATATAGTAGTCTATATATATATACGTCTTGTTTGTCGTCATTGTAATTTAATAGGAAAAAAAAAAAGAAAAAACACATTTATCCCCTCCGATAATAATATTATTACTATCGGTCGCTTACGTAAGTATTCACCGACTGCATTTTCGTTTAATAATTTCGTTGCTACTTTACGTGTGCCTACTATAATATTTCCAGCCTCATACATTTATATTATTAAACACTTTTATTTTGGTAATATTCAACGCGTACCTACTTATACTTTGCGAGTTTCAACGACAACTTTTCGATTATGTCAAACTCGCTCGCAGTTCCACTATATTAGTGGTGCATATTATAATATTATGTTTCGGGCGAACTAAATATTTCTTCTTGTATAAAAACTGCAGTATATTATTATATTGTATAGGTGCCTATAATAATATAATCGGTATTAATTTTTCCCATAACATTACGATAGTAATATTATCTTATCTCGGTGTTTCCCGTCCGTCGAACGAAACATTATTTTCTCAGATTATTTTCGTTATCGGAAATTATCGTGTTAATACAATACCTATCTACCTACTTATAAATAAGACGATATCGTTATTCCACTAATATACCTACATAATGTTATATTTTATACACATGGCGAGTTATATATCGTTTGTGTACTTAATAAAACACGTGTGAACAATTTTATATTATAAGAGGTATTAACACAGAATAAAAGAAAAACCTTTTATTCTGTCGTATTAATATTGTCTGGAATAAAATAAATATTTTTACAAGTGTCGGTTCCCAGAAAGTCTTCAAAATTATCAGTTATTTTTCAATAAAAATATTTTCAATACTTGGGTCGTATAATAAAATAGTACTCGTACGAGATCGCAGTAGTGCGCCCAGGATTTTCACATCTACAAATTTTCAATGAAAAATTCGTATTGGCATTTCTCATTTTAATAATCGTGTTAAAAATACGAAACAAAAACAAATGTTAAAAAAAAATAATGTTAACCACATTATCTAGCGGGTAAACGAACAGTATCCTCTCATATGCGTACCTACCTATATTATTTTCTCCCATATTAAATTATGTTTACTTTATTCACAAATAAAAATAATACTAATGATATTACTAGTATAATAGGTAAGTACTAAGTTAATATAATAAAATATATAAACAGTCGCGAAGAATATAGTTTATAATTAATATATTAAAATACACATATTGGTAGGTACCTACCAAATAAAAAAGAACACCAATAAAAAAATTCAATACCAACTACCACCACCCAAATCTTATAACAGATCCACAAGTTTTAGTGGGGTCAAATTTTTGTCAGTCGTTTGTAAAATCGAAATTTTCGTATAAACCATATAAAGTTATAGGACTAAAATAGAACGGGGGTGGCGGGAATATAGAAAATACATGAGAAAATTAAGAATAATTATTGAAAACATAATTTCTTTTTATCCTCATAGATTGTAATTTTGAATGATGTTTAGAATAATATATAAAAACAGGATGGGGTACCAAATTTAAAATTTTTTATAAATGATCGAAAAATGGTTCAAAGATTATGATGTTACATGGTGTTGTAATAAATAGATATTGATGCAAATATCAACTTTGGCAATAAGTATATTATTTTCTGTAGTTTTCTTTTATGCTTAAGAATACTTACGAACTATATCACCTATAGAATTGTTATCACACAACTCAATCATTTATTCACTTTGTTTATTACCTACTTATATAATAGTCTTATTTGTTTGATAAAATATTATAAAATTTTTTTTATATTTACTCGTATTAATATTTTTTTTTAAAAAAACAACATAAAAATTAATTATAATTAAAATAATATACTTTTTCACATTTTTGATGGAAGTAAACAAAGTCCACGACTGATAAAACGCACGATAATTTTTCTATTCTTTTATATGATAATTATTATTATTTCATTAGGTACCCTGTATAAGATTGTACGATTTATAGAAGTATTTTGAGATAATACTTTTTGATTATTACTAATATTATATTTATTATTATACAGAGCGTTATAAGTAAGTGAAAAATATTAATACAGCATGATATAAAAAAATTTATAATTCAAATATTATAATATACCTATTATAGAATAATAATTGATAGATTACAAAAATATAACCTTTGAGTATTATTTATTATTATATGTTACAAATTAATTATGCATGTTTACATTGATGATGATTGTTTATTTTATCCGAGGGGGCAAAAGTATAACTTTTTTATACCTATATGGCAACGGCCCCTCTGCCCCCCTTCTCCTACGACACTGATCTTAATACATTTTTTGATTTAAATTCGAAAAATTCCAAATAGCCTTAATTTTATCAGGATTGTAGGTCTAAATAAATTAAATAATATATCGCTTTCAATCACCTTACGAACAGTTTTAGTAAACTACTTTTACAAATTACAGAAATAATACAAGAAAAATATTTTGTTATGTAAAATTAAATCCCAGACTAAGAATCGATTTAATTTAATTAAATCAGAATTTTGTTATAAAATAAAAATATAGATTTTTTTGGATAAAATAATTTTAATATTTCATATTTGCCAAGGTGTAGGAACTATTGGAAATTCGTGATGAACTCGAAAATATACATAATATATATTATTTTTAACTTTTAACTTTTTAATATTATAATATTATATAATATTTGGCAATTGGCGGAGATACATTAAAAATCGGGGGAATAAATAAATATAGACAATCAGGTACTGGGTATGATATTGATGGTTGATATATTAAATTTGAAAGCAATAACTTATGATTTTTTTCGATAAAATTATTCCGAGTCAAGTTTGATGTCAAAAGTAAAGAGTTCGGTATAAGCAAAAAAAGAAAGATTATCAACTTTCTGTTATTGCCGACTGAAACCTTTAAATTATCGATTGGTGTTTTGGTTGAGGGCGGTCCTGTTCGGTGTAATATACCTACAATATATATAACTATTAGTTATTATATTGTTAAAATGTTAAGCCTATACTCTGTGAAAATTCTAAATTTCTAAACCCATTTTTTTTTTCGGAATGACGAGGAAATAATCAGTTTTTTTAATTCTCTGTATAATATTACTTTGTGTTTATCGAACATTCGAAAAATTACCTATTCAAAGTAGGAACCACACTGATCAAACATTTGCAATTGAAAAATTGGTACATATGCAAAGATTGGATTCAATCTTCTGGTCGAAATATTGTTTCCAAAAAATAATAATAAAATAAACATGATTATAAAACCAATCAAGACGAAAATTGATCAGGATTCATAAATAAAAAGCCGTCAGTAGGGGGTGGTATGGTAGGTATACCTACTTCGCTTGTTAGGTAGGATAGGTACTGATGATGGCAAAACAATGATAAATCTTTTTTTCTATAAAATTGTTTTGAACGAAGCTATGGTGTATATATAGCTCGAAATAATTTTATGATTGACCTAATTATAGAATTATTTTAGTAGTTCAATCCGACCTCATCCGAAATAATTTTCGGGTGATCTAGAGTTTAGACCCATCCCAGTGCGAATTCTGATCTATTGTAGGTATATACTATATACGTTTTCGGATAAAATGAAATGAGTAAGAGTTTTTAGGCAAACATTTTTCTATAGAAAATTCACTTTATAGTTGGTACAATTTTTAATTTTTCTAGTAGTTTTCTTAAGCATAAAGGAAAATTACCGAAAATTACGGAAAATAATTACTATGGAATAACTTTCACTTTGTATCTGAACGGCTTTATTAAATTCGTATTTTTCAAAAGTCTAAAGACTTTTTCTAGTATGTCCTTTAGTGACGTTGTCAGGCTTTTAGATCTAAATCACTAAAATAATATGCCACTTCCAACCGATATTATAGGAAATACGTTGCGTTGACAACCGAGTGTCGCCTATATACAATTATCTTAATTCGCCAAATCTCGTATACAGATTATATGAATACAGATGGATCACTCGAGATGTAAACAAAAACAATGGTGTAATTTGGCCACTGATAACTCTTATAACTCCACAGGAATCAATGTGACCACGATATATATACCATAAATTTAAACTTTAGGTATTCTTGTGAGACAAACTGAAATCTGTATTGCTTTATTATTATATAATATTATGATAATATTAAAAATGATAAAACAATAATATTGTATATTAGAAAAATAATTTATATAGTTGTATGTAACTACACTGATAACTGTGGAGCTTATCAGAAGACGGTATTCGACAATCTATTATTTTCGGGCTATTTATTCTATTATTCACTATTTATAGTGATCTATCTGTGTTCATATATTCTGTGTCTCGTATATCTACCGTATACCGTGTTAATTTATAAAACTTTGGAGATCGTAGTTAACAAAATTGATAATATATACTTACCAAGTCACATATTTGATTTTATAGTCAAGTTTTAAGAAAGATAAAAAATCTAAGGTCCTAGTGGTACTTTATATTGATGTCTAATCATAATATTTGTTTTAAAATTTTATTTTTGCTAATAATTATTTTGCAAAACATTAATAAGATTATTTTCAAAATAATGTCCTGTATAAACCAATTTTAAGAGGTATAATTATATTTGTTTTTCATGGATATGTCTTTATTATTAGCGTGGCGTCATTTTTAGTTTTTAATTTTAATTGAAAATAGTAGGTACAGCAATTTATTATTAGTTGTATATATTAATTTTTTATATATGAATAGATAATAATGATAATAATTATAAATACTTTGTAAGTATAATACTTGAATAAATACTTAAAGTAAATTAAAAAAAGATTATTATACATTTTGGAAGTTGAAAAAAGGTCATGACTATAAAAACAATTGAATAGGTACATTTCATAAATATTTTTCCTATAATTAAATGTGTATTATATTTAAATTAAAACTAAAAATATTATATATATATATATATATATATATATATATATAGATTAGGTCATTTAAATAGATAATATATATGATTGCAATTATATTATAATTACGTATTTTTATATTATTTATATCATTACTAGTCCTGCAAGTTCAAGTTGTTCAAAGCCTGTTTTGCTTCTTCGTGGGCTTGGCGGATTGAATCCATCGTCGGTCTGGCGGCTATGACGTCTTCTTTGATCAGTTGTCTCCACTGGAAGTTATTGTAATGTTGTGTGGTCCGCATGGTATTCGACTGTGAAGAGTTGCTATCGCGGGATTTGGCCGACTTTGAAATTTGGGGTTTCGCGACTTTTTGAGAAAGTTTTCACGAAAAAAAAAACAGGTATTTAAATTTTTAAATTATTATTATTATTTTTATTATACCTAAAAGAACCAGAGATGAACTTTTGAGTAGTTTTTTTGTATAGTTATATTAGTTATATAATATTATATTATTATTATATAGTATAGGGCATAAACACTACTGCTGCAGAAAGATATTTTTCCATTAATATGTAGATAAAGCCGCGAATAAAGGAGTACTACCGCAAAAATAATTAAATTAATTTAAAACATGAAATTAATTTTTATTATCAGCTATATAAATATCGGAAAAATAATAATGCAAGCGACTAAAAATTATATACATATTATATTATATAGTATTTTTTTAAAATCCTATCGGCCTCCCAAAGAAAATCTATATAGGTACATATAGGTACCTATATTAAAACAGTTTATAGATTGTCGATTTTCAGAACCTATATAATTATTACACTCATTTAAAAAAATCAAAAAGCCCTACAGCTATATCAGGTATTTTATCGTTTGATGTAAAAATATTAAAACACGTGTTTTATACATATTTTACATATATTGTACGCATTGCAGTACCTATATATTTTGTACATTCCTTTTGTATAGTACGTATTACTTATAAACTTGAATAATATGGTGTTTCATTTTGATGAGAAACACACCTATGTGTATTATCATTATCATAAAATTAACAGAAAAGTTTTTGTTATTTTATTAAGTATAAATATCGGTAAATAATAATTCCAGACACTCGAAATTCTCATTATACTTATAATATACATTTATATTACATAATATTTTCATTATACTTATAATATTAGACGGTGTATTCGAGATAACTATGGAAACACTATATTTCCTTGAGTTTTTAACCAATTTTAATTGTGTTATTTTTATGCAATAGAGGATATTAGACTTTTGTATGAGTAGTAAAACAAGTTTTTCTATTTTTTTTAATGACAACCTTTATTCTTGACATGAGATTCGGATGTATAGAGTTTTTAAAAGTGATTTTGATATATAGGTAATATCAATTATGTCCTAAAGTTAAAATTGACTATTTCTATGTCTTGTGTTAGGTACATAAAAACTAAAACACAATTCAAATTGGTTAATAAATACTTGGAGATATAGAGTGCGTTTCCTCTGGTGTTTCCTGTATATAGTTGTCTCGAACACACTATATAATGTACCTATGTAGCTCCTATTTTGAGTTTTACTAACGCATTTCAAAAATTAAAATAGAAACTTTCAAAACGGTTTGTGACATGCCGCCGAATGATTATTTTGATATTATTATTTGGGTCGATTATTATTGTATTGCTGGAAATTCGGATGTACTGGGTACCTTTTTGCGTAGGATTGTGACCAAGTGACACTTTGGGTTTCGTCGTGCTCGTGATGCCAATGTTGACGGCCACAGCTGCGGAACCGGATGACGCATAATCGGATGGCTTCAACGTCGTGTCCGAGGCCGCAGTGTACGGCAACGGCGGCGGTTGTCGCAGCGGCCGCGGCACGGCCATCACAATGGTATTCACGTGCACTCGGCGCTCGTGCGCCAATCTGTGTTGGACGCAGCAGAACACGCGCGAGCACTTCGGGCATCGGACTTGTTGGACGTGCTTTAAACACAAAACGAAACTTGCTTACTAACTTACTTCATACACATAATTTATTGTATAAATTAGAGAACAATTATTTAAAGGCTGTATACTATATAAGTAACAAAGTCATAACTTATGAAATAAGTTCCAAATCCCTAAACAAATAGGTATGCGACTTTGTAGCTTTCCAGTGAGCGGTGGTGGATCCGAGGAGAAATGGGATAATTTCCCCCTCCCAATACCATATTTTTCGTTATGTTTTACAATTTTCGACTCAATTTATTACCTACTTATATGTAATTAATGTACCTAGTTCATTTGCAGATGACGTCTGAAGAAACCCTAAAAAAAAAGTCTATAGCTTTGTATCCACCACTGCCAGTTATAGTTGCCTATTTCCAGGCTCGCAAAGTACATATTTTAATACAACATATATTTAGATACCTACTATAGTAGGTATACTGTATGTACCTACATTTAAATGCATATTAACTATTTTGATGGTATTCAAAATAGATTTTTTAAGTATTCCGAATACTTTTTAAAAGCAGGCATATATTATTTTAATAGTATTTTAGATTTATCTAGAATATTACCTATATATTATAATGATGTTAGGCAGGTACGTAATTAGAGGGAGGCAGGGATACCGGGCACCCTTAAAGAAATCATCGGATCTTGGTGGCACCCCCGGAATATCTTTTACCAAAATTTGCCTATAACATTATATTGTCTAAGATTACAATCCGACCAAGATGAGATATTTAATTGTAAAACAACAAAATGTTCACGACATTGACAACTGATAAGTGATAGTTGTCAACGTGGCAACAACTAACAATAACATTTAGTGTTCCTAAAGTTTAAACATAATAATGTATGATGTATTGGTGCGTAATAAACTGTTAATAAACTAATTATCGGAAATTCCTAATTATAGAACTTAAACGCGATTTGGTTTTTATAACATGGTTTGTGTAATTTAGACAATATATAAAAATGTCAAAAAGTCAAAATTTGCACTTACGTCGTTGTTCTACCGGAGAAGCGAATTTGTGTTTTTTTTTTTTAAATACAATTTATAACCACAAACATGTATGATTTTTTTCTAAATATTATAGGTTGGTAGATTTAGTATTTGTATTTGTATTTGTATTTGTATCGAAAAGCAAATTGCAAAATCGCTAAGTTTAGACGATTTTTGGAGAGATTTGAAAGTAATCATAAAAATAGACGGCTTATCATGTATTGAAAATTATCAGCAATCAGCATTTAAATTTTAAAAAAAGCAGTAAATTGCCCGTGTATGATTCATTATTTCTAAGCGACTTATTTCTTACACTCTTACTCTCTCTCCAGTTTCCCACCTACTTTTATTTGGTTAAGTGATGATGTGTCTTAGAATGTGTTGGGGGTTTGTAATCTACTTGAACTATAAAAAGCATTGAACTAGATAAGTAGCAAAATTATTTAAAACAAATCTTCGTTAAATACTTGGGATATTTTTTCAAGACAGATCCACCCCTTTCCTTTACTGAGGAACATCTCTAGATAATTTTTAGTGGTTGAGGCCGTTTGGGGCCAAAAATGTATGTCCCCCCACGTTGAAAATATTCTGGTTACGTGCTTGATGTTGGGTAATACATGGTCCACCACGAGAAACGTGTGGATTTTGAATGACTATTTCTTAGGTAGGTATGTAACGAGAGAGGAACAGTAGGCAGTAGCATGGTGAATTTTTTTCACCCATGAGAACAAATACATTTTGAGACATCCAGGAGTGTCTCTACTATAATTATTGTGGATGGAAAATCATTATTTTGTTATGATTTTAAGTAAAAGTTTTAACTATACATATAATTAAATGCCAACTTTTCTAGAATATTGGCTAAATAAGTAAATAATGACATTTTGTACAAAAAAAAAAATAAATAAATAATGGTAAAATGTTAAACAGGACTGTAACTTATCTACCTAATTCTTAAAGAATAGCTCAATTAATTTAGAATACTTATTAATTAAATATTTATTACAATAAATGTTTACAATTAATATAGGTACTATAATAGTTCACTATTTTTTAAAATAATTAAAAATATTATTAAGTAAAAGACCATGTATAAATTATATTAGTAAATATTCTTATTATGTAGGTACGTATAATTTTTTTAAATTAAAAAATTTAAGTTAACTACTAAATTATGTTATATTCATTGTTGAAATAAATTTCCGTTAATACTATTACTATTAATAATATACTATTATAATTTATAATATGTACAAAATTCATTATTTTAATTTAACACAGAAAATTAAATTTTACCAGATGATTTATTTATCCATCCATCCCAAAATATTCCCAGAAGCAATGGCCTCTCAAAAACTCTTGTTACTGATGGTAGGTATAGTTGTACTGGGTTTGTTGTGAAAAATGTGTTGCTTTGTACGTTCACCCCAAAGGGTTCGAAAACGATAGACCTGTGATGCAAATACAACGTGACTTCTGAAATAATTACAATACCAGTCCGTGCGATATGTCTGACTGTAAGATAATTATTATTATTACCATTAACACTACAGGATCTATTCTTTAAAAAAAATTCATCCCTGATAATAACCTTAGTTATTATACACCCGAAATTGTTAAAAGAGTTAGAGTTAAACTATTCCATTTAATGCGTTTGCGAACTGCATTTATATTCATCTGTCGGTAACTGTCGTTTTTGAAATAACGCATCACTACACGGATGTGATCTATTCCCATATAGTCAAAACGATCGGATTTGAATTAATATACGAAAACTATAAGATTTTTGACGCCCGGTGAAAAATGTTAAAATTACGTCAATACCTATAAGCAAAAAAAGGTCATTAAATTTTTTCGTAGACGAATCTATGTGTAGGTATATACGTTTACGATGAAATACATCCCTAAAAACGTAAATAAGCTAAAAAAAAAAAAAAAACGAAAAAAGTAAAAACAAAATGTTTTCTTAAAAACGTAATAACGTCCGACTGTATGACCCCATCTATCTACAAATAAGAAAAAAACAAATTGCACGCCTTTTCAGAAAAATACGCTGGTACCGATACATATTTAGGTGTATTATAAAAAAAAAAACTAGAACTTGAAGTATTTATTTCACGTTCGGGCTCAATCCTCCTACCCCTAATTCTGCCGTTAGTTGTTGTAAACAGCAGTTGTCGTTATTAGGTATAGTTGCGGGTAAAATATTTGAAAAATAGATGGGTATATAATATTCGTTTCTCGAGTAGGTACTAATGTACTACATATCTACCCCTACATATTTATAAAAATGAGAGTCTAGGACATTTTGGGGTTGCCGTTTCGACGTTTAGTATATTTTTGCGTTATTACTATATTTTACTGTTTTAGTTAGTACTAATTATTTAATTTTCCAAGCAGTTTATTTTAAATATTGATTAATAAATAATAATAATAATAATAATAGCGTTTAAAATTTCGATTCTTATCGATCGACCAGAATCATCGTATCACAATATCACAATACATATTATTATACACAAAAAACATGAATTTTTCATGTGATATTTCGTTAGTATAATCATTGATTATATATTGTAATATATAGTAATATATAATCAATGGTATTATTATAAATATAAAATGATATACTCGTACTTAATTTAGATAACAAATGCTATTATATAAGCGATACCTATATTTTTTTTATAATAATCGTGGTAATAAGTAATAACCAAGTCAAATGACAAGAACTTCGACAATACTTTCTTACAAAACCAATACCTAAGTAATGTTTAAATTATATAACAATGGTAGGTACGTATAACAATGAATATAATATAGTATAATATAGGGTCAAAGTATACTTTAAATTTTAATGTTGAATATATTAATAATGTATACACTAGGTACATACATTATATGTATGAGGTACCTATTAATAAATTTCATATTTTATTGCTTATTAATAAAGTTTGACATTTATAAAAATATTATTATTGACTATAGTTTTAATTTAAACTCTTTTTCCATAAGCGTTTTTAAATTTGGGTTTTTTCGCTAGATTTATGCTTTGATTTTTTCGTGAACTTCATTTTCCTTTAGCTTATGTTCCTATAAATTTAGTGCTAGAATTTGGGGGAGGGGGTGTGCAGGGGGACAAAGCTTCTCTACTATTTTATAATGTTTTGAGAGCACCTTTGCTAAATTTTTTTACAGTGTACCAGGAGCTCAAAAGTTTGAGGGAACCCGAGAGTACCCCTTCTTCTATTTTTCCAATTCGAAAACTGCCATTTTCAACCAAAAAATTTATATTTTTAAAAAACGTTAATAAAAAAAAAAAAAAACGTTTAAAACATGTAAAAATAAACATTACAAAAAATCTACCATATACCGTATACAAAGATATCTACAAACTTAAAAATAATTTAAAATAAATTATAGGTATACTACTCACCGCGTGTAATCGATTCATGTTCAAATGTAGTTTAATATCGCAAGAAAAGTGATTTAATATAATTTTATTAATATATTTGAGTCATTTATTCTTCTCATAAGCATACCGTATAATTTATTAATTTTTGCTTATACAATATTATATTATACAGCATCGAAGATGATATTTCCATCGGAGACAGTCAGCGATGCTTAACACCACAGAGTATATGGTATATCAAGGGTGGCCAACTTAAAAAAACTAAATTGCCAAATTTTGAAACTTAAAATTATTGCGGGCCAGATATAAAGTTGTATTTTTCATTATTATTGAAACAAATTCATTAATATATATTAATTTATGTCTATGATAAGAAGTAATATTTAAGTTTGATATATGTTTTATTGTTAAAAATTTCTCTAAGATATAATTTACCTAGTTACTTTTACTATATTTGAAGTAAATTGTAGTAGGTACATTTTTCAATGATAAAAAGGTCGAAAGACAATCCAGGCCGGAAGTAGCCCGCAGGCCGCTACATTTATACCATCTATTTGGAAAGAAAGTCCAGCAATTCGTTCCGCATATTTTATACCGTCTTATAAACTAGAGGTTTTCCGTCTAAATTATCAAATGTGGCTCTGGCACGTAGTGAAATATAATATAAAGCAACTACAATATAATATAATATAGTACCTACCTATAATTCGTGTTTATGAAAAAAAAAAAAATCATATCATTTCTATTATCTATGCCGATAAATTAAACTATTGTGTAAGTTAGTCACTGTTCTATATATAAAACCAACAATAAGAATAAAACTTGTAAATGATAAGTAGGTATATAGTATATATGAAGTGAAATTATCGATAGCTGAAAATTAAAAATAATAATAATCTAAAGATTATATAATACAGTGTTATATATCTACTCATTGTTTAAAAATCACATATTTATTCCTCTAAAATGAACAATTTATTTCCTTATTAATATATTTACTCGATTATGTTTTTTCATTTATATCAGCGGCGTCATTTCAGTTTTTGAAAGGGGCGCGGCAAAAGTTTTGACTGACCAAATAACTTAATATAAAACTACTTGTTTCGCTTACCAACTTCTTCCCGATTACATTTTTATCTCGATACATCTCGAACCACTAACAGAATATATTACGTTACGTCGTTACGTTCATATAAACAACACGTATCTCAAATTTGATTAAATATCATGTTTTTGATATCAAAAAATGTGGAATATCCTTGCGGTTATTATTCATAATACAATGATCCAATAAATTATAATATCTAATAAAATACGATTAATGGTAATGATGTTAAGGTTAACTCTAAAATTCATTAAAATGTGAAAACACGTAAGTAATTTTAAAACTACAATCAGAATAATGTTTTTTTTAGTAGTTTGTTTTTTCGGTAGTGTTTGATTTGAAATATGAGTTAAGTATATTTAAGTATATACGCTGTGTGCTATGACTTGCAAAATTGTAATTTTCAAAATTTTTTCGGAACGTACTTACGTATATTGAAATGTTATGAATGATAATTGAGTCAAAATTTGTCTATAGCGGCCCATAATAGTCTAACACCGGCTCATACTTTATATATGTCGTTCACTCCATCTCACTGAATTTCTATATGGACCCCCTTATCTTTCGTTATATATGTATACAGTTGTACACGTTTTGTACAGGTATATAATATTATATAAAACAAAAAAAAGTAGATATAAAAATGATTATTTGGTGAATTACTAGAACAGAAGGGGGCAGTGCATTTTTTAGTGAATATTCACTGCGTGTCCAGGCATCTTTTCCGTTTTAGCTATATGATGGGTTCGGGGGCGGAGGATTCACTTTGAATTCCGATGTTGGAAAATTATTTCACTTAGGTATACTCATTATTGGTATTTTGGCTTGTGCACGGTATTGAATATTGATGTTTTGTTAATCAAAGATAATATTGAACCATTTTTTTCTATCCATCGTATATTCGTATTTACACTCTAATTACTAATATGCAATAAGTAAATAACTTTTTTAATGTTACAGAAAATAGGCACAGAAATTGTATGGTTTATAATATTTCAATTTTTCCCTCATATTATGTATATGATTTAAATACACATACATTTAAGTTATGATTATATACAGGAAAAAGATATAGACAATTTAAACATTTCATAACGGATGGTGTTCAATCTACGGTTTGATAAATAGTCCAGTACTTTTATGTACACCGTGCACAGAACAAATAGTTCCCGCGGTTGGTCAATATAATTTAATATGACTTTTATTATGTTCAATGATATTAAAACTGATAATGTTTTTAAAAGACAAATCTTGAAGTCATAAATTACTGAATAAATCATTATTTTTCAGTATTCTATACATACTTCCGTAGGTATTATACCTATATACATCAATATATTTCTGAAATTAAGAAGACACCCAGTGAGTCGAATAGGTATTTCATTACTGGGTGTCCATCCACGCGTTGACTGCGTGTCCAATTGGACACAGAAAATACCCTTAAAAAACGCTCTGGGAGGGGGGAGTGCCGGAGTGGTGTGAAAATAATTTTATAAATTAAGTTAATAAGCAAAAAAAACAAATAAGTGTCATTCATGCAGATTTTCCAAAACTTGCGAAATCATTGAAAAAGGATTGGTAAGCAAAAAGAAAAATCAATCTTCTTACCTATATTCCTCAAATAATAAAAAAAAACTTCCAAGGGTAATGATCGCCACGCCACCCCCTCAAATCCACCCATATGGTGAATAATGATCGAAAAAAATAATTTGAATCGGTAAAATAATTTTTTTATTTAAATAGAAAAAATACATTATAGGTAGGTATAGGCATTAGCTAGGCGTTTATTATTTTAGCTGTGCGTGTAAAAGAAAACACAAAAACAAAAATTTTTTTGAATGTCAGTAGGTATCTAGAAGCAAAGTTTTAACTCATTCTATAAAAATAGTATGTAGATAGCACGAGTTCTTATGCTTACCTGCTCAGTGGTCAGAAAAAAAAATTTTTTTTTTCAAAGTTAGAATAATAATATAAGACGTGTATTTAGACGTACTTAGCGCAATTTAGGTATAGAATTTATAGTTACATATATAATGATTAAAAACAAGTAGGTACTAAAAATAAGTAGATACGAATGGTCACTATATATATGATTTATTATATTGGCCATGCTTATATAATGACGGTCAATGTAAATAAAATGTAATTGTGTACACAATAATATATAAAAAAAGAGTTCCATCATGTGAAAATACCATTAATGCTCACAGGCAATATTATAAATTGTTTTAATATAGCATAATATTATCATTTCTATATTATACATATAGGTATACTGCAGTGTTACTACAGTGCATTATTCGATTTTAGTGACCTTGACAGATAAAATATAACAGTGATGTTTTACTCGGTTTTATAATTTATTGCCTTTCTCGTTTTGATAGTCTGCCTGCACTAATTTACATTTCTAATAGGTATATAATATATATATATACACATTTTTAGGATTTCTTCGTAGAAAGTAAACATATAGAAACATGATTTAATATAATATATTTATATATACAAGAGTAGGTATAATATGGCAATGGTTTTTATGAAGGCAATAGCAGCTAGAAAGAATTAATAAAATTGCGATTTTTATTATTTTTTCTTTGGAGTCAAAACTGGTCGAAATATTTAGATTTTGGGGGGGGGGGGTGTGTTGTTTTAAAATGCTTTAGGTTTTTTTAGTTTAAGATTCTCGGATTGTAAAAAACATCAACTCTTTTTATCAACTAGTTCATCGGCTACTTGAGCGTTTTATATAAATTCGATTCGGTCCATCCTAAAATTGTATTTTATTTCAAAAATATGAAAAAAAATCTGTTCTATTATTTGCAACTATTCGATCAGAACATTTTAATTTGCAAGTGGTACTAATTATTAAATGATTAATTAATAAATAAATAGTAGCTAGTATAGGTACATTTTAGACATGTTTTTTTATATACACAATATAGGTAATACATTTTTTTTTCAAATAAAATACTATGTTGATTCTATAATAGTAATTTCATTAAAGTAGTGTATCATTATGAAACCGTATTTTATAATTTATTATAAGTTATAACTATACCTACAATCATAATAATTATTATTCACATATTTTTCAATTTGTTGTTCAAACAACAAATTATACTTATATTGTAAGTTATACATATTGAACTAACATTTTTATCTCTTTTATATATATATGCCTATTATATTATATATTCTACTCTGTATATCTAAGTTTATTATTTTATCTCACTTTTGTTTATTTAATTTTTCATTTATATTACAATAACCGTAAATCCTAATTATTAAACACCTCAAATAAATATATATTCATATATATATTTTTTTAGTTTATGTTTGATTTAATTATTTACGCGTATATATAGGTAATAGTCAAAGAATGGTTTTGATTTTTTTCCGGTTTTAACCGATTTCAAAACCGTTTTGATTTCCTGATTTTTCTAATATATATAGGTAGGTACCTACAATAGGTTTTATTTTTTGTACAATTAAAAATACACATTTTATTTATTTTATGCAGTTACGTTTTAGACTATGTTCTAAATCAAAATTTAGTATATTGTAAAAAATATTATCAAGTATAATAATATAGTATACGTAGGTATATTTTTGAATCGTTTATTCTCATTGTTACATCAATGCTACGTTGTTAATTTATTAATCGCATAACATTTAGATAGGGAGATACAGTCTAGACTAAATTATATCGAAAACAATTCTCCTGATAAAATATCGTTATCAGTGTTGGGTTGAAAAATATTAGAAGGGGTACGCAAAAATATAATAATGTTCGATCTTTAAGACATTCCTGAAATATTTCTTATCAGCTATATGGACACCCAACGTTTCATATTGGTAAATAAATATCCTTTTCTATTTAAAATAATCAAATTTATTGCGAATTTTTCAAAAAAATATTTTCCACACGTTCTATATTGTCAATTAAATTAAAACAGTTAAAAATATCGAATTTTTTAATTTCCCGTCCACCATCCATGACTATCTAAAATTTATATTTTAAAAAATTAATCAATTTTTGAAATTAATTTATAAATTTAATAAGGCCTGAAATTTGTACATGACATCGTATAATATATACCTACACACCTATATAAATCTATTGTTCATTAATATATCATAACTTTTATGTGTTATAAATATTTAATAAAACTTATTTTTGGTAAATGGTATGAATAAATTCAAATATATGGTCGGCTTCCGGTAAAAGTATAATATAATATACAAATATACAATATAATATAATATATAGTTTGACGTTTGTTTAGTGCAGACTCCCGATTCAGTATATTATAATAAAGAACCCGTAACATCGTAGTATTACAGAAGCGCTCTAGGACTATTTATTTGTTTTCTCAATATATTATATAATATTACGCACATTGGGGGGGGATCAGGACAGGAAGACATGTTCCCCCTAAAAAAATTACTTGACAATGGAATATTGCTAAAATCGGTAGTAAATATTAAAAATAATTTATTGAAATTTGTAAATTTAGTAGTTATATTTATTGAAAATATATTGAAATTTACCCCATGTATTTCGGTAACCATGTATTTAGGTATTAGATTAGCTCGAATCCAACAGCACGTCCATGTGCCATATACCACTACACCGTGCACGAAGCTAGTTAATTTTTCATAGGGGCCAAATTCTTCGGCCCCTTTCAGTTGATAAGCAAAAAATAAAAAATAAATGTAATAAATCATGATAAAATTAATTCAAAATATAAAATTTGAATCTCAATCCCTGAAGGTCACTGAAGCACTGAAGACCAATAGGTGACGCCTAGGCCAAATATGTATTTAATTCTAAATTCTAAAAGGGTTCGAGCGCACACCCTGCCACGGTGTCCTCGATTATTATATTGTCGGTAAAATTCGCAAATCTCGACTTATCCATTTTCCTCAGCTCTACAACGCTTTAATATTACATGCTTTTAAAAATTGAATACCTATACATTTTCGGGATACATTTTTTTAATAAACAGATATATAGTCTATGTACACAACATATAAACATAAGTATATATGATACATTATGATGTATATGTATCTGGTTTACATTTACTTATGAGTTACCTACCTACTCATATGCTGTATTACAGTAAAATAATAATTATTTTCGTTCTTATATAGCATCTCATTTAGAAAATTTAATTTAGAGGTATCTGTCTAATATACTCAAATATACTTATATACCTATATAATATATATATATTTTTTTTACTAAATCCTATACAATTCTAATTATTTTGTATGAGTCTATACCTATAAAAATAATATTGTTATCGTATAATCTCTCTATTTATAATATAAAGTATAACCATTGAATACGTGTTTCCTACAGTGGATACATGCCTAACATATACATAGGTATATATTATAATAATATAATATGTATAATGTATATACCTACGCATATATATATATATATATATATATATATATATACACTATATGAGAATCGACATAAAATATGGCCGGGAAATGTTTAAAATACGAGAGAATATTTATTATATACATATTCTTACCGTAGTATAATATGTTTACGTTGGTATAATATTATATAATAGTAGTAGGTATGTGTATTGTAAGCCACTGAGAAAAATATTGGGTAAAAGTTAAAATGAAAAACTGGTTTAAAAATGTGTTTACGACTGCACCGCGACGACGTCCTTATAGTCCTTACACAAGGCCTAAAATAACGGCCATCCAGAAAATCAACGTTCGGTCCGAGTTTATTGACGTGTATACTCGTAATACTGTGCAGTGTATAGCTTATAATATAATACAGCTGCAGCTACAGAGCTGTATTAAAATCTACATTATTATATATTCCGTTCACCGTTTTTATTTTTCCAGATAGTTATATACCCTCTTTGCATTTTGAAATAAAAAATTACACATTTAAAAAATAACATTATATTATTATAAAATATTAAACTATAACAATACATCATATAATATAAATTATAGATTCTATGACAGTTTTTCCAATTCAATGTTTCCATATTTAACTTTTCTCTCGAAAAATATTCCCAAAAAACATTTTTCTAATTAGATTTGTTCATATTCAGTTTTATTGTACACGGAAATATATATATATCGTATACCTATATACTCGTTGTTAGGCAAGTTATTTTTAAAAAAGCAACTAAGTTACCGTTACTAGGTACAGAATAAAAAGGTAACTAGATTACTTTTTCATTACCTAAATACAAAGTTAATAGATAGTTTTTTAAGAAGATACTTTTAAAATTGCTAAATATTAGTAATAATTAAATAATAGTGTATGATATCAAACATTCAATATATTTTATGACTATATAATCTTCAATCGAATATGAGGACATCTATATAATATTATCTACATATCTATATTATAAAACCGTAAAATCGTTAAATGGTCTCTTTTATTTATTGACGGGTTTAAACAAAATTATTAGAAGGATTTTTATTTTAATAATATTATTAATTTTGAAATAAATGCAATACCTATAGTACCTAACAGAACAATTATTTTGTTTTTTTTTTTTTTAAAAAAAAACTTCATTTTTTGACCTTGATTTGATGGCGTTTCTAAAATTTGCCTCTCGTACTTGAGTTATAGTTACTTTAGTTAAGTTAAAAAAACTTACTCATTTAAAATGATCAAAAATGGGCTTTTTAAATAAACTTTTTTTTATTTTTGTGAAATTTAATGTGTAATTTGGTAATATAATAAGAATTAAATTTTACTTAATCCTATTTAGTTTATTAATTTATTAATTCAGGTTATTAATGATAAACCAATAGAAAACAGGATTAAAATTTTTTTATTTTATTTAGTATATTTTTTTATTTTTAAGAATTGGCTGAATGGACTTAGTTTGGAAGTTATGGATTTTTGAAGTTCACAAATTTACCGTTGCGAATGTCGCAAATTAAATCGAAAATACCCCTTATTTGTTGTGAAAAAGCACGTCAAAATTTCGAATATGCCACAAGGCAAAGTCAATGCTTTTCAGAATGTCTAAGGGTTGGTTTCCTAAACTACAAACAAATATCATAAAATTTAAGCAATTATTTGAGTAAAATATAAATATAAACAAAATATTTCGATTAATACATTAAATAAAGTTCTGCGTTCGGCATACACATATATATTGATAATATTGGTTGGGTCTGATAACGATAGCTACATTCGTAACAGTGGTGGTTTGAAACTAATGTACATATTTTATAATCATTCTTGTTTTTTTAGATCATATCCGATTTTTTTTTGTATAATTGTATCTGAATCATAATGCAATCATTATCACAATGAAATCATAATACAATATTCTATTCAGTGATATCAGTGTTAAATGTCAACTATTTAATAATTGATATTATCAATGAATACCTATTGTGAAAACTAAATACATACAATGAGATAATTTTGTCTATACAAAGTCGACAGCATTGAAAGGGAAAAAGTATCATCTAAAATATTTGAAAAAATACCCTTAAACTTTTGAATCCTATATAGAATAATTATCAATTTTATAATTTTCATGATTAAACTGCTCCTCTCCTTTCGATAACTGAGAATTTTATGTGCTTAGTGCCTACCTATATATTTTTTAAATATATTAATAGGGGAAGATTCAAATTTTATAACATACCTCTCATTTGAGCACGCGTTAAGTAATTATTAAAAATGTAGTCTACGTAAAATGTAGTAACGAAGATACAAATGAAGTTCCTTTTTTTAAAAATAAAAAGATAGTAAGAGTATCACTCGTATTTACTCGACTATCGTTAATTAGGTATAATGTCCGTGTGCATGAAAACATTTCCGACTTCTTAAATTCCATTACACAACAATACAATTTGGTACAGATATGGTACTATTTTTCGATTACTTTTAAAATGTATTTTAACATTTTTTTAATTGTTAAATTAAAATTTTTCCAAACATTTCTTATAAATTGCCTAAACAGAACCCCTTAATAATGTATGGTGTGGCGTTCTCTTAAATTAATGCTTAACATTGCTAATAAATAAAAGAAAATAAATAAAAAATCTATACTGTTATTAATCTGAAAAATTAAAACACCCGTTTTTGTTATTGGTTAATAATATATATATTTTAGGATTTTTAATGCTAATATAGCTTTATTTTACATTATTTTTTTTATATAATTGTTACAATTATATAATGATTATAAATAATTTTTACATTCGTAAAATTCTATACTGATAAGTGATAACATCATAACATTACTATATTAAATTTGAATTATACGAAGTACGTATGTACGCCGATTACAATACATTTATGAATATACAGTTGTTAATTTAAAAGCGTGCAGAAGGCAATTAAAATTAACGAAATGTGTTACTTTTATTGAATATACGTGCTTATGTCTATATATACTCGTATTATATAATTCAGTAGCGTAGCCAAACATTGGTCAAAGGGGGGGGGGGAGGTCAACAAATCTAATGTTTGGTTGTGTAGGTGTATTATTTTATAAGTAATAGGTATTGAGTACGGGTCTGAGACTCCTTTACTCCTTCCCCAAGATCATCTTTGTTTTTAATTTCAATGAAAAAATCTCAGAACATATAATTTTATTAGGTAGGTATAAGGTATATATATATATATAGTCTAAATAATAATAAGATGTTATTATTATTAAGATTTATATTTCTAATCTTGTAAAATTTTATATAAAGTTCATAAGTAAAAACCGGATTTCATATAAATTGTATGATGTTATTTTCTACACAAAATACATGCAGTCATTGAGTTTTCATAAATAATTACCTACTTGAACGATAAAATAACAAAATTTTATAATTCATATATTGGGCGTTAGTGCATATTCTTAATTGGAATTCATTTTCGGCATATTATGGGTATAAAATGTTATTTAATCGCTAAAAATTAAAAAATATATATATACCTAATTAATTTAATTTCAAATTTGATTTCTTAATTGTATATAGATATTTTATTATTTAGTATATTATACTTAGGATATCATTCTTTTTAGGTTGTAAAAGTGTACATATAATTGTAATTAATTTTTTTCTCAAAACTTTTTGTGTAGGTATATCTATTATGATTGCTTTATACTATTTTCGTGGTGTTATTTTCTTTTTGTCATTAATGTTATAGGCACTAATATTCAATTTAAAACTAAAAAATAATAATGAAATTTTATAGGTACTGCAATATTTCGTATTTTTTTCTTGCATATTTTTACCTTTATAAGTGGATATTTCATAATTTATAAGTGTATGAATATCCGGTCTTTACTCATAAGAAATAAAAATGACAAAAACTAGATAAAAATCCAAAAGAACCAAGAAAGCAATTAAAAAGCAAAAAAATAAATTGCTTGAGCATAATTTAGGTATTTTATTCTGTGTTACCATATACAAAACATGCTTGTAGCCAATTGTTTTTGTATTATAATAAACAAATACCCTCAACCTCCACGGTTATATATATATATATTTATTATATATATATATATATATATATAAAACTCCCCCCTCGTGAAATTATTCTACCTTCTCCTTTAAACGAGTAGTCATCATTTACAAAATAACTAATATACCTATGTATATTTGTATCTAAATCTGTTTTTCAATATTCCAAATAAGATATCATAATTCATAGAGTTGTTGAAAAAATCTATTATAATAATATTAGATATCAACGTTTCGATACCTATCATAATAAAATTATAAGCATATAGGTACATAATATTATGTACGAAGAATTTTTGAATTCAAATTTTACTTCTGCATCTTATGTAACAACATAAAAAACCCGGTTTCGGTACTTATTTTTCAATTAATTTGTTACCTAGTTAATAAAATAATAGACTATAGCCAACCCAATAAAAAAATGTAAAATAATTTGTTTAACCTACTATACTTTAATACTTATGTGCATAGAAACCTAAAATCAAAAATTGTAAATATTGATATTGGTACAACCACGCGGCGCGGGTAGATTTATACTTTGTAAATTGAATTATTTAATACTAATAAAGTTGCTATAATATATAGTATAATATATAATATAATATACAGCGTGATTGTCTTAACGTATAAAACAGTAATAATTATTTTTTTTAAAAAATTATTAAATATTAACTATCTTATTAAATAATTATTATTATATAATAATATAATAATATGTCTTATTCTCTTATAATAATTATTATTATCTCCGCCAATTTATAAGATTTTTGATTTTTCTTTTTAGTGATATGAATTATGATTACTTATAAATTGTAATAATATATTTTTATAAAGAATTAAATTTGTTAAAATAATGAAACCTTCTATTGAATTTCAAATTTATGAACCAATCGCCGATCAGCAATCACAATATAAGACATTTTTTAAGTCATTTACGGTCATTTTATATGTTTGAAAACTTCAAATTGAATACATGGTGAATCCTAAATTACCTAATCTAAAATTCAATTACATTAAAAAAAAAAAAAAAAGAAAGCCGGTCAGTAGGTTGTGGAAGCACTTCGCTCGTCGGGTGTCAGTATTGGTGGATGCACTTCGCTTCTGGGCAGGGTACTTTTGGTGGATGTATTGAATTTGAAAGCAATGATAAATCATTGCATTCAATAAAACGATTCTGAGCGTAGCTTCGGTGTAGTATATATAACTCATATCATTTTTTTTTTCTAGGGATCGATCGAGGCTGTTATTTTTATAGGTCCAGGTCTTAAAATCTCATTTTACCAACTATTTGGATTTGAGTACCTCAAAATTGATAGTTTTGTCGAAACTTGTGAAAAAAAATTGTGACATCGGATTTTTAAGATTTTTTGAATTTAGTTAGAGTAACGTATATTTAACGCTGTATAAAATTTTCAGAACATAAAACCGAAAATTACCCCTTTTAGGACTTAAAAACCTCGAAAACTAAAAATGTCTATAAAT
>JAIPRL010000557.1:0-89197 GCA_025469235.1 Pemphigus obesinymphae
CCCATTTATATTTTTTAGTTAATTTTATCTAGTGTAAATTTATTTTTCAATGGGGGGGGGTTTGAACCCCCTAACCCCCCCCCCCCTTACCTACGCCCTTACTAATTATTATTATTGGTACCTATTTCAACCGTGCTATTACATATTATATTTTTAAACTCTGATTACCACATAGTATTTTCATAACAATGGAAAACAATTTTTACTCGTACTTTTGATAATTATATTTTGAAAATTCATAAAAAATTCATTTTGAAAATATAAATAATTGTTAATATTTAAATTTATATGTATATATATTATATTTGAGAGGAATAAGTTATGGTCTCAAAATTAATCACCTTTAAATCACTCAAACCTTCGTGTGGTTTACGTGATCGCGGCAGTGACCGGTCGACCGTGTCGGGTAGTAACTTAACTCAAGTTTACAAGTTACTGTAATTAAATTACTTTTTTGAGTATAACGCAATATAGTTGTTACTAATTATTCCAAGTAACGCAAATCTCATCCGATTACTATTTAAAAGTATATTTCATGATAAGTAATGCGATATTTTTGAAGTTACAATTTTTTCGTAATATTATTGTAAATTATATATACAATCAAGTAAATAATAAAGTCATTAAAATGTATGGCATAAATACAGTTTATAGCAGGTATACCCATGCGAATTTTTCAAATTTTTTTTCCATAATATGTATTTTTAGTCACTGAATTTGAAAAAGTTTAAAAAAAATGTCGCTCTAACATACTTTGAAAGTTATACGAAAAAAACTAAGAAAAATTTGATTTTTCAAAAAATCATAATTTTTACGAGGTAAAACCACATTTTTGAGAAATTAGTTATTTTGATGTAATTTATGTTATAATTTCCAAAGTAAGTATTTATAATTAAATTTCACCATTGTTTTTATCATAAAAATATACACCAATAAAAATAAAATTTTTTTGAAAAAGTACATTTTTGAAAATTTCATTTTAGAAATTAAAATTTTTTGAAAAATCAAGTTTTTCTTAATTTTTTCGTATAACTTTAAGAGTAAGTTAGAGCAACATTTTTTTTTAACTTTCCAAATTCAGCGACTAAAAACACATATTATTATGAAAAAAAAAAATTTTGAAAAATTCGCATGGGTACTATAAACTGCATTTGTTCCGAAATGTTTTGTCAGATTCAGTGACGTCACGGTTGTAGTGGAGTGCTATTACATGTGCCAATGTGCCAAGCAAAACTCGGTGACCGTGGAATTGCAGTTTCACCACGTAATGTGTATTATAATAAAAAATATAGTTAAAAAGGTTTTACAATAAAAAGATTCTATGATAATGATAGTAGGTAATCGCGCATGCGCAGTATGTTCACGGTTTAGTTCTGTATTTTGACACTCTTCAAATGCGAAAATTGAAAACTTAATAGTTATTATATTATTCAATGTTAACATTTTATGAAAAAAAGAAACTTCGTTACTTTTGAAGTAATTCTGTAACTTACTTGATAGTATTTATTCAAAGTAACTTGAAATTAATTGGATTACTTTTATTTAATGTAACTTGTAGTATAATTTATTTACTTTTTAAAAGTAACTTACCCAACACTGCCGGCCGATGGTATATTTTAAACGAGAAACTTTTTTCAAGTTTAAGAGAAAGCACTCGTGGATAGGAGTGAATAAACAGAGGAGTTTCTAACACTTTGGCAGTGTCTATTAATTTTTTTACGTCAAAAATTCCACCGGGTAGAGGGTAGCGATTTAACATTTATTGCTATCTTTCATCCGTAAAGAAGTATAATTATAAAATTACTGTAATGTAAAGTTAGCTATAACCTAACGTAATTGCTAATAAGCTACGTAACGTTAATTGATTACATGGAATTACCATAATCCTCGAATTTTAGGTAGCACGCCTATAAAATGTTTACACATGAAAAATATAAATTATTTTAAGGATCTGTGCCGTATTTATTTTGAGTTTGAAAATCTAACTGTGCCGTATTTTAAAATTGTATTTTGAAGGACGCTAATTTAAGAGGATATTTTCCATGCAAAGTATAGATATATTAAAAAATAAAGCATATAATGTATTTCTCCATAATTTAGAGTTTAGTTCATTTGACAGTTAATTGTGGTGTTAAAAGACTCGACTAATTTATTGAAAATGATTCTAATATAGTAGTTACATAATATCCAATAAACTAATATAATAAAAAAAAGTTAATAACAACTTTATTTTATTATTTTCCCAACATTTATATAATATTTTTGTTTAAAAAGGTAGTTTTTCCTTACGTTTAAGTAATTATTTCTGGGAAAATCGAAAAATGATCTTTTCCAATACCAACTAGAATCAATTTGCTACCAAAAACTTTTTATTCCAAAACACCTCAACATAATTCCTTCAACCCAAAGAAATGTGTACAGATATAATAAAAAACACATATTAAAATCAAAAAATTCTTTGTTTCACCCAGAATCTAAAAGGTCCTTTGCGTACATTTTCAATAAAAATTGAGAAATATGCAGAAAATATGCCATAAATACCCAAAATATTGTCTAACCTCTAAAATATGCTCCAATATGCAATATTAATTTTTTCTAATGAATTCTATGATCGATGAGTCGTCCGTATTTTTACCCTCGTTGAACTGCATACAATCAATTAAAATATTTAAAAACCCAAAAATCCACTCTCTAATCGTATATGTTATATAGGTAGGTTATAATATAATATCTTGAAATTCTATACACACATCAAATGTGTGTATACACTATACTGTATAGCAAATATATAAATAAACGACTTTTAAACTAGGAGGTATAGGTATACAAAGTAAGTAATTTAAAAGACTGCAAATGTTTTATAAAAATAAATACAATTTTTAACTTCTAAGAATTACAAAACATATTAGTAAATTATAGATTCTGAGCGGAGAGATAAATATCTTGGTTTTACATTAATGTATGTAGAGGAAATTTAAAGGATATGTACCTAAGCATAAATGAAAACTATACCTACCCAAAATTATTGTTATAAACAGGAAAAATGTAATGCCAAAAACTTGGAATTTGCACCAAATATTTACTGTAACATAATATTAACGCTATAAAAATTTTTTACACCGATTTCGGTAGGCACCTAATTCACAATAAAATTGGATAAAAAGGAAAACTACCGAAAATAATGGAAAATTATCAGGTATAAATTAGAAAATAATAGATACCTACCTACTACCAATTTTGCTCAGAATGGTTTTTTGAATTATACCTAGGTATTTCCAAAATATCAAGGTGAGCATTGCCTTCCAAATTTTACCAGAGGTGGCAGTCGTCCCTCCAATGCATAGAGAAGCATCAATAAATTCGATCACCATAATGACTTATGTTTCTACAATGAATGATGAAATGTCTTGATACTAAAGTATTTTGCCTTTTGCTAAATAAATATGTGATTGAGTGATTGGCGCATTGTAAATTGTCATCAAATATTTAAATATTTTTATTTCAAAGCAAAAAGCCCATAAATATAGGATATGGCGAAGCATTTTGCTCGTTGGATAGAATACTGCTGGTGGATATATTGAATTTGGAAGTAATGATAAATCAATTCTTTCGATAAAATGGTTCTGTGTAATAGTGTATATTTTCTGATTTATAACAATTTTCCATTAATTTGAGTAGTTTGCCTTTTTAAATTACAGAGAAAATCGAAAATTAAACTTTTAAAGTATCAATTTCAGTACATTTCCTATCAGAAAGATTTTTAAGCGAATAATCCTACTTGTCTCTTTCTATCTAAAAAAAAAAAAAATGTACCTATACGTGCATAAAACAAACAAACTCAAATTAAAAATTGTATAAGAGTTATTGGAAAGAGGTAAAAAAGTTTTGACATTTTTAATACGTCAATATAGAAAATATTTTATGTAAATTTCAAGTTTCTGTCATTATAGTTTTATGTAGATTTAAAATCTAAACATACCTAACACGAATAAGTTAAGTTTACGCACATAAATATTAAATATACATGTGCGTACATTTTAGGGGTTGGGTGGTCGTTATTAAAAAAAAACAATAGATATTACACCGAATATACAAACAATGTAATTATACTAAAAACACCAAAAATGTACCAATTATACTAAAATAATTTTGATTTTAGAGTAAGTGGGTACCTATAAACTAAAAATTATGGGTTATAATGTAAATTAGTTCGTATTTCATCTAAATAGCAAATATAAATTAAATATATAACTTATGAAACATTTCTGAATGGGCTAAATATTATTGTGCATAGTCAGGAATAAAGCAATGAGGTATTTTTTTTTTACCTTAAAACGATTTTAAATGTAATCTAGATGCGGCCAGTCGGATACTGGAGTTGGGTATAGGTACATTGGTAAATTGGTGTATAATTTATATGACTATCTTTTTTGAATGATTTGAAAAATGATTTCTCTATTCATATTTATGGTCGATTTTTATTTTTTGATGGACCATTTTGTGAAATGGACTATTTTTTTAATGGGCACTATTAAAAGTAGACTATTTGTAATAGAACCAAAGGCACAAGTGACGTGACGAACTTAATATGAAAATAAATGTATTACACTTAGGTACATTATAATTAATAAAAGTTTTTAAAAGTTGTCTTTTAAAGTCGGTTTGGTAGTCATATAAAATAATTATACTTAAAATTAAGAATCGCGCATCTGTTATTTATACACCTGTCTTTAAAAAAAAGGCAGTAAATTAATTTTAATTTTTTAAAAATTAGATTATTTAATATTCCTATATTATATGGCTGGATAATTTTCATCCTTTTTATTAATGCTAAAAGTAATAAAAACTACTAGCAATGTTCTTAAAAGTGATTTTAAAATATAGTATTGACTAAATATCATGTAAATACTAAGGAAAACTGCAGTATGTTACATAATACGCTAGAGAATAAAAAAAGCAGTAAGTATGTTCAATGGAGATATAATTTTATTAATACACTGGTTTCCGAATTGCATGTATCATTTTCTAATTGATTTTCAATGGATTTGTCCGAATTGAGTTTAAAGTCAGTTTGACTTAAACAAATAAATAAATAATTGAAAATAAAAAAAAATATTTTAAAACGTAAGAAACAAAATAATGTACATTATGGGACATTTTTTTAAACTTTTTTCTCATGCATGTGCTACGTACACATGTAGATCCTATATAAATATGTTTATTTAAAACGAAATTTTTTTACTTATGTTTTTAAATTTTGTTCACACGTAAAAACACATGAGAAACAAGTAAAAAAAAAGAAATGTGTCCCATTATGTACATTATTTTGTTTCTTATTTTTTAATTTACATAACATTTTAAAATATTTTTCTCTTTTCAATTACTTATTTATTTGTTTATGGTCAAAAAGACTTTAAACACTGCATGCAATTCGATCAGAATTATTTTAAATGCTGCATGCAACTCGGACAGACCTATTTTAAACATCACATGCAATTCGGACGTTTTTTTTTTTTAGGATACAATTCGGATGCTCCGGATTTTGTCAATGCAATGACAAGACAGTTCCATTTTCTAAAACTTTTCAGGAGAGACATAAAACTATCTGTTTCTTACACGGAATACACATAACTCCTTTTGCATTATATTGGACAATAAAAACCATCGGAACAATCTGGTTTTTACACAGAAATGTTAGTCAATTTTTTCTTTATCAGAAAATATTATAATACAGTTTTCGGAAAAAAATGGAGAGTTGTCTTGTTATTGTATTTATGCTTTCAATTCACATAGGGACCTATTGTTTATTTATGTAGTAGTGCTAAATAAAATTAGTTAGCTGTATGTCCATAAACCAGAAAACCTATATGGATATACGAGTTACGAATTTAAAAAATTGATTTGTATTATATAATGAGTCTAATGTCTGCGATAATACATAAGCATAATCATTTGATAAGTTCGTCACAAAAATCATCACAATCAGTAAGTACCTAATTACAAAATGATAATGACCGTTCTATAATTGTTTATTCTACAATTTGTAAATGTTCATTTATGTACTTAGCTCAATGCGATCGCACTAAAGAAAAATGCAGTATCTCCTATGCACTAAAATAAAAAGGTAGCTAACGATAGATACTGTACCTAGTTAATTAGGTATGTAAATGAACTATAGAAAAAAGACTTTGGATGCCTGTTTCTAATAATAATTGCCGAAAAAAAGCGATACAGAATAAAAATGTCAAGTCGAGAAACGAAGGAATCTAAAAACTAATTTTCACGAAAATTTGATTTTCGGAAATATTTATTATTACTAACCGATCTTCTGTATAGGACGGAAGTATACCTATATAATATCTAACGCGTTAACAAACACGACGGCGCGTTTATTATTTATCTGTAAATCTTCTCGTAATGCATGTAAATATATTATAATGATGCGAATAGATGGGTAAAATGTGGTTTTATTTATTTATTTATTTTTTTGTTTCAAACGCATTATACTGTTGAACGTTTAATTATTATGCAATAGGTTTTTGTTATTACGATCTGAACAATTAAAGTCACGTTATATACATATATATATACCGTTAAAACAAAAAAAATATATACCTACACGAATTCGGATCGTTTAGCGTGGCTGTGTATTGTGCAAACCAATATTGTAAGACGTACAAGCTTTGATTATAAATAGCGCTTATTAACATTTACAAATGGGTAGCATAATATGTGAACCATACTACTGTCCCTGTGCAGTGAGTGTCCACTGCAGCGCGCGGAATGCATATTATAGGTTGACGACGCAAAAGAATAGCCAGCAGTACATATTGTAATTCGAATGGTACACAGTACGTTCGTATGAACGATCCGATATAGCATAATATTATTATCGCGTTCAATTATTCGTCCAGTGATGTTTTAATTATATCCATAATTGATTAGGTCGTAAAAAATATTCGAAAACGCTAATGATGGATATAGGTAGAGGTACCTATATCTATACGTATATACAGCGTGCCGGATCTAGGGGGGGGGGAAGGCGTAAAATGTAAAAATATTTAAACTTTTCGTCCCGTTTTTGATCCCATCGATCACTTAATTTTTAATGGGAATTGACGAATGACCACCTTTTTTTTTTTTTTTTTTACCGGCTATAATACACATTATATTAGATATCTATATGGGCTACGACTGTAATATATTTATTATTATTATTATACACTATACCTACTTAATTAATATAGTTATTACAAATTACGGATAACCTTGTCGACTGTTACCTTCTTCTCGAAGATTTCTATGACTGTACCGATATTTTTATAATATTACGTGTTTTATAGTTTAGTTTCGATCCGTTGGTTTTTTACTTCTTTTCCATACCTTATTCGTTACTTATATATACACATACACACACACACATACATATATATATATATATATATATACTTACGAGTGTAATATATGAAATTTTGTTAAATCGAACATGCATATTTTTTTCTCGTTTTTTTTTTTTTCACCAATATGGGAAGTAACGAATTAAACAATTTTAAGTAAACACGTAGGATTTTGAAACCTGTCGGCGGCGTGGTGTAGGTCGGTTGGCGATCTATACATAATAATAATATACACGTAGGTACTATATAGGTACATTATTGTAAAGGAGACCTTCGGCACGATTTGAACGAATATAACGAAATAATATAAATACATTTAATTATACATCATGTTGAACGTACAGAAAATTCCGTTTCTAAAACCAGCTTCTAAGTCAATGCAATCAACTTTAACAGTCAGCTAGTACTTTACAAGTAAACAATTCAAGTTGAACTTACGAGAGAGATATTTTTCAGACATTACCGCGTTGCCCATATGAAATACGTACCTACACTTATGGGTATGCCAAAAACAATGTGTTATTATTTTACGAGTCGATTAATCGACACATATTTACACTATAATATATATATATATAACTAAACAGGCACTCTATATACCTATAGGTACCTACCTATATACGTGTTCGGCGTATGTAATATACTCTACTGTGCTCGCAGGATAAGATCGATCCGTGAACATAATGATTATATAATCATCCTCAATATTAAATATACATACCTACGAGTATATGTGTACAATTTACGTTCGTGGATCGACGGTATTGCACAATTTTTCGAAATCGATTAAACGGCGAACCTATAAGCGATTTTTACCAAGAATAGACCCCGAAACACGACGGCCAAGGACTTTCCAAACGCCGGCGATACATATACTCACCGGACTCACGTCCGAGTAACCTCCCCTGGGTCGTATCCAGGTATCTGGTTGCACGCGCGCACGCGGTTTTAGATTGTGTAACGTGTTCGCTGCTGCCGCCGCCGCTGTTGGTGGCGGCAGTCTGGTTTTCTGACACGATCGTTATAATATTGTTATATTAGCGACCTCCGCCGATACGTCCAAGACCTTCGCGAAATTTAAAAAAATAAATAATACACGCGTTATGCGTCTCTTCTCTTTTTTTTTTTTTTCTTCTTTTTTCAAGAAGGGGTTCCGGCGGACACTCCGAGTGTAGTGGGAGTTCCTACACACGGCCCGGCAAATATTGTCCGTTAGACAGATAGACTTACGCGATTCTATATTATATTATGCTCTCTTGCTATCGACCCGCCGCGCGGTTATTATTAATGACAATCCATTTTCACGTTTATTTTTGACGAATCATTGTGTGTACGTTTATAATAATTGATTATATTATCAATTGTCTGTCTCTAATATACCTATAGGCTCACAAATTTGATTGATGATTGGCAGCCCGCGGTGCAATATACGTCCACGCACTTAACCATTATCATTGTTATTATCAACATTCTCATCATCATCATCATCATCATCGCTACTCGCACGTGTTTGTCGAAAACGTCGTATCTCGCACGTGGTGCATGACCGAGTGTTATCTATCGATTATAGTCGTCGTCGGCCGTTTTTCCTCCAGTCTTTCCGTTTTCCGGGAGATTTCAACGCCCCCGCGATAATCGAAAGCCACCTGACGCCATGAAGGGATTGTTCGGCGCACTCGGACTGTCGTTCACGCCGGCCAAAAGTGACGCCAGGAGGGCCAGCTATTCAGCGGTGTACCGAGGAACGTCCCGGCGGCTGAGTTATGGGGCGAACCGGCGCCAGAGTCTGGACCCGGGGGCGGTGCTGGGCCGGCACCTTTTCGGCGGCAGTCTCGCAGATCCCCGGTCGAGAAACACGTGTAAGTCATATTTATTTATAGACTATATATTTCAGTAGACGATGTAGATTGTAGATTTTATTTTTAATACAGAGTGTACCCTCAGAGTGTTCCGCTTATTTTGGAATGGAATGGAATGAAAATCGAATGGTTTTTATCCCATTTACTGCGCTTATTTACGGTTTTTCCAAAAAATAGTTGGGTATAAAATCGACAAATTACATTTTTTTCCGTTTACCTAATTTACCATGTTCAACCAGATATGTGAAAATTATTACGATATTCATTTTTTCTTCTATTATTGTCCCTTTTTTTTTAATTTTCAATATATGATCACCCTACTTTAATACCCAAGTATTCCACCCTCCTGATTGAGTTTTGACTATATTATGACCCGTCCTAGATTAGGGCGAACATATTGTAGGCCGTATGCAAATCCCGTTCGAAAATCAAAAATCGTTCGAGAGACCAAAACTACACTAAAATCTACAATACTGGTTCATATTCATAAGCGATATTTACAGCTGGGCCATCCAGTTTATAAAATATTTATTTATTATTAGATATTATAACCACGTGATAATCGAAAAGTTGTACGAGTTTTATTGCGGGATCAGAGTTTTTTGTGGAATACGTTTTTTTATTTCTTCATAACCAGCTGTCCCGGAACAAAATTTGGTGTCAATCGGTTGAACCGTAGGTACGGATTTCTGTATAATCAACATACATTAATATTTTACTCATAGATAAATAGAGTACTTTATACTCGAGAATGAAAACGTTTTTAAGTTAAAATAATTGAAAATCAAAAACAAAAAGTAAAACGATAAAGGACAAAATATTATACAGTCAAAAATGTTAAGCAAATTAAGAAAGCCCAATTTTCGAGTGTGTTAAATTCCCGGTTTCTAAACGTATTTTAAACAATAATCTGAAAATTTAAAATAAAACGAATAATATCTATAATATCTCCCTAGTAACCAAATCAACAATCGTAATTATGTACTAGTAACAACGGATGGACTGATGGACGGACGAACACAACGGGGATATAAGGTCTTTAATCTTTAGTAACCTCATATCGAAATATTGTCTAAATACACTTAAATTGACTTAATTATTATCTGATGACAAATTAAGAGTTTACCTTATTTATAAATATTATAACAAATTATTTCTAGTTTAAATCAAATAAATTAGCCAGTTATTTGACAAAATTCGAATACGTTTAAGACATTTTAAGTTAACTATATATTAATTGTTAAAAATGTAATATAATTATAGTTAATTATTAGATAGATACTAATCAACGAAGTATGAGCTAAAGTTTTAATTCAACTGATTACATATACTGTGGACTCAAAACCTAAAAATTCTAACTCTGTATGGTTCAGAAAAAGTATTATTTAAAAAAATTCTAATACCTATTGTAACTATATTAATATTGATTTAGAATCTATGTACATATTTTGATTTTCTATACCTATTTAATAATGAAACGAATAGATTCATTAAATAGCACATAAACATTGTAATAATTGGGTATAAAAAAGCATTAGTTCTAAAATCGATAATTTAGAACCTTTTGGTTTTAAACAGTTCTAAAAAAGTTCAATACATATCTACAATTGCATATCTGCACAATATTAAATTTTTATATACATTTATATTAAATATTAATATATATTTATATATAAATTTTTATAAAAACGTTTATAAAAATAATATGTTCAAAAGCGTTTTTTACCCGCCATTTTATTGTTTTTTTTTTTAGCTCAATGGTGTACTCATAATTTTATCAAAGGGAAAAATATTGATTTTGAAAATTAACTCAGGTATTTTTCATAAAAACCATAACACCATAACACAATATTTTGGAAAGATTATTTAAGGAATTCATTTTCATTCGTTAATAGAAAAAAAGCGGTCATAGGGGTGACTTTATTTGTTATTTTTTGATTAACAACGATTTTTCATTATAATCAGTAGTTTTCCTTTACTTTTCTTAAATAAATTATTAGGAAAATAAATATATTAACTTTGAAAATACCACTTGGAATAAATTTGTTATTAAAAAAGATCTTTGTCTCAAAAATGCTCATTCGATTTTTTCTACCCGAAAGTTTTTTTACCAGATGAAGAAAAAAACGATGAAATGTAAACATCACTGTTAAATCAAGAGATTTCTTATTCCGATCAAAATCTTAAATTGAATAATAATTGTACAGAAATAAAAATAAGTAAAAATGGCAAAAACAATTTATTTTATTTAATATATTTAAAAGTGAAAAATTTATTACTCTTATAAACATAAAGTAAATATATATTATAAAAAATAATTTGTGCCGTCAGTATTAAAAAAAAAGTATGTTGATACATAATACATGATACATTTCATTCATAGAAAAGATACAAGATATAAGACACATAAAAGATACAGATACTTTTAAAAATATTATTATTATTTTATAATAAAAAATTTTGTCAACTATTAAAATTCTATATTTTTCATAATAATAATATATAAATAAAATATATTTCATTATATAATCATATAAAGACACAAAAAAATAAAAAAATTCAAATATGTGTGAAATAAATATTAGATTACAATTTTATTCAAATATTACATAAAAATAATTTACACAAAATATTATGAACAAATTAAAAAAATCGAAGTTATGACTGGGGGATACTTTTTAAGATTAATATAAATAAAAATAAAATCGATTTTTTTATTATTTTTGTGATATTTTTTATTATGTTTTTCGATATTTTGACATTGTTTTCACAGACCCATAAGCCAGAGTTCATCCATATTTAAATATAAATTTATGGAACAAATGAAATATAGCGCCCACGTCAATTTTACGTATTTTTGATAAAATAATTATGGTGAATAAAATTTTGTTGGACGAACTTAGTTCCCAAATTTACCGTTTATTCACATGGCGAGCCATCTATTGATAACACGTGAATAAGTACATGCTGTACACAAATACCTACACAATGTTTTTTTAACGCGCCGGACGGAGTCACTTACCTATAGTTTAACATAATCTAACCTAACCTAACCGTAAATTTTCATTAGGTTACAAATTAATTTTTTTTTTTATTATTGATTTATAACCTGATGATCACCCATGGTCGAAATTAGTCGTTACTAATAATCTTTTTTATAATATACATACATTTTGCATATATATAAATATATATATATAATTTAATAATTATTTGATATTTTTTTAGAATATATATTTATTTTATAATTATTTTTATTATTTCATTTGTAATGAATATTCTAACAAGGTTTTCTTTGCTATTCCATTAATTTATAATTTATTTCTCGACATTAAGTGGTTCCTTGCACGCATTGTTCTAAACACGTCTTGAGCCGTTTTAAACAAAATTTCCATTTGTATATATACTTTAGTATATATATTATTTTTGAAAGGAAATGTGTGTATTCAAGTACATACACTTCTTTATTGTAGTTTTCTATAATGCATTAAGTCTTGTTTCATTTAAATAGTACATTCAAAAGTTACATACATATATTTATAATTTGTGGCTTAGTTATCAATTATCACATTTTGAGTTTAGTCATATATGGTTACTATTGATATTGATAACGTGTGAAAAAAACTAACCCATTGAGTGTGTAGTCCTATCACTATCAGGAATATTTTGAATTCTTAAAATTACATTCAGAACTTGTGAAATTTAAAGTAAACCGATAAAATATATACTCGTAACATGAATTCAATAAATAATGTTATTTTTACAGTTTTACTACATATTTTATACCAATGGAAATATATTTTCTGAACCCAAAATGCTTGTTTATTTAATACGCATAATAATTATCTACTTTATAATAATAATAAATATACTTAAAAAAAAAATTAGAAATCAAAAATTGGAACTTGAATATTTTATAAGAAATAAATTATTCACTGGAATTCAGAAACGATGTTAAGGGGAAGATATATATCTCCGATCTCCTTTCTAAATAGGTACGCCACTTGATTCTTAAAAAGTGTAATTTTTAATAAGTCATATATATATATATATATATATATATATATATATATACGTACATATCATATAATGTAATTATTAATATATTATTGTACTCGTTATGTGATAAAGAATAATACCTAAATAAAGATAGACGGAAAAATCTACATTAAAATACTGAACGCAGAAAGGAAAAGCGGATTTATAGAAGAAAAATATCGCGTATCAATCAGCGGCCATATGTGATATTATAATATAAATATTATAATTATTATAAAAATAACAATTCCAACAATTTAAAAATCCATAAAATAATAGTGAAAGAACATAAAAATGTAAGTTTTGATATACTATTAACAATTTTATTAACAGATTATAAATTAAATTTACATTATAATATGACCTTAAGTTCTTTAACGATTAAACAGTTCACTTAATACTTAATAGTTAAGTCATAGTTTATATGATTTAATAAGCTATTAAAAAAAAATAATGATAATAATTTATTATTATATAAAATATAGATACGTGAATAATATTTGAAATTTTGAATTCTCAATTAGGTATACTTTTCTAAAACGTGCTGAATATATAAAAATAAACAGTAACAAATTTCAATAAATTGTATAATATTATATAATCAATGCTATCATTAGTTAACATTTTAGATTCTGAGTGGAGGGACCAATTACAATTATGTTATTATTATTTTTTTGTATAATTTTTTGGAAACAACTTTTCGACCAAAAGACTTTATTCAACGTTATATGTATACTCATTTTTCTGTAGCGAATGTGATCAGGGTGACAGGGTGATACTTTGAAGAAGTAATTTTTCGATTAATGCGCAAGGAAAACTTAGGTAACGAAAATACGTCAAAAATTTGCAATTTCCGTGTAATTGTAAAAATAACGAGTCTAGAAGTTTGAAATTTTTATGGTATGTATTTTATCACAATAATATACGAGTATTATATAGGTATGGCATATATTTTACAGTATATATTTATTTATATTATAAAATCATATTAAAAGAAATTATGTATCATTGCTGTCAAATTCAATAAATCCACTACCAGTATTTTACCCAACGAACAAAGTGACCGACACTCGATACTGACCGGAATTTTAAAGCACTTAATACAATATAAAGTTGTTAACAATAGTTTAAAATATATCAAGTGGATAAAAACATGCCATACTCATTAGAATATTGATATAAGTTATATATGACCTCCTACCTTGAAATATATGTAATATAAACAATGTAATATTAAACAAAAATTAATTCACTAACATGTGCCTATAGGTCTGATAAAAATAATTTTATTAAATTTACATTGAAATCTATTATTTCTGCTAGATAAAAATATCTTATGGATGAGTGGGTAAATTTTCATTAACAATTAATAACTTAGTTTCTCGCTATTTATGGCAATGTTGATAATATAACTAAACATGGTTTTTTGTTTTTAAGTAAATTTGATAGCTGAACAATTTCATTTTTAAAATATGTATATAGTATATTACTTTATTATATGAATATTACATTTAGTTGAAAAGTTAATCGAAATACTATATTAAAAATATCAATGAAATACCTATATATTTTCTGATTTAACACCTCAGTGACTGGTCACGTGTACTTATATTATTGTACATCATAAACAATCGTAATCTAAGTAGGTAGATAGTTTGAATTATTCAGTACTTATATATTTTTTTTTTTTTTATTGTAGAACACATGTATAAATTATTTCATAATTCTTAACTAAGTATTATGAAATAACATATTATTCAGCTTATAGGTATGTCGCAGGGGCAGAGGTGCAGCTCTTGTATAGATTTTAAATTCCTAGTGAAGCAAGGAATACATCGGTTTTACAATATTATTTATTTTGTATGAGTAATAGAGAAAAGGAATATTTGGGTAAAAGTCTCGTGATAAAAATTTTCATCTAAATATCTAATTGGTTAATTGAGGGGATTGGAAGCGGAGATTTTCTGTTTCTCTGTATCATACGCGTAACATAGTAATATAGACATTTTCTTTTTCCAACGATATAAACATTCTGAAAAATAATCCGAATTCGACGTAAAGTCTTCTTTAAAACGACTTTCCATTTTTGAAATATTTTCCACAAACATTTTATTTATACATTTTTCTACATTGAAATGTATTAATTTGGTTTTAGTGGGACATAAAAGTGTAAAACCGAAAATATGATGGACGATTCGATCCGAAGTAGACTTCACGATGAATTCACATCAGTTATCGTATTAATATAGCATCCGATAATATATAGGTACGATGGAAATATAGTATCCATCTAAATTGCTATGTTACGTGTGTGATATGGTCTTAACGAATTTAACTATAGAGAACTCTAGATCGTGACTTTATCCAGTAGGGGAGGTTAAGCCGAGAAGAAATCGAAATTTAGCCTATGATAATATATAGCATTCAGTAGTTACGTATAAACATTTGTTTTCTTTAATTTACCATTTTCAACTATATACGTATACCTATAATATATTTCGATACTATTGTACCACCATTTTCCCCGTCCGTTTTAAATTTAAGGTCATCCGCCTGAAATTTTGTACCTATTTTATATGTGTATTTTTTGAGTTTGATACTACAATTTTCAATTTGCTCCTTCCCTATACAAAAGTGATCTGAGGACGCTATATTGGATAACATGACGGTTATTTTTCGTATATTTTCGGGAAATATTTTTGGCGAGAATTGCCAAAAACGTGTCCATGATATTTACATATATATGTTTATGCCACTTGATGGCTTATGAATATACTATAATATTGAATAAATACATTTTAAACGGTATATATGTATACAGATAGGCGTATTATTATTATTATACTATTGTACGCGGTCATAAGTGTTGAAAAACTTTTATTGGAAATAATGACATGTACCTATATATAATATATTTACAAATCCCTGTGTACTATAATATAATATGGACGGTGTCCGGGTAAAAGGGAATAAGTACAAAAACACTACTTTATCGGGAAACTATAAAAAAAAAAAACTGTCAGACACATCCGAATGTTAACATTTTTCATCAATATTTTTGTTATATATGTTCTTCAATAGGCGTGTTTTCGCGATTAACCAGGTCATGTTATCTTGTCTATAACTGAACATAATAACCATATTCCATTTGATCGGTTATAAATTATTGTAACCGAAACCGACTGTTTATAAAATTCAGTGACCAAATTACATTTGGTTAATCGCGAAAATACGCCTAATGTTTGTTGTTTTTTTCATGTCAATCAATGTGGATTATTAAAATCTACGAGAATCGCAATGAAAAAAATGTAAAAAAAATTTTAAAACCGACTTATTCCCTTTTACTCCGGCACCGTCCGTATATATCATGGTAGGTAGGTACGAATAACAAACGATGATGAGTTCATATCTAATTGAATTTATACATTTCGTTATATATATTTTTTTTTTTTTACATGTACCTACATATTATGTAATATATTATACTGATTATATATGGTGTAAAATTATTATTATTACTACAACACGGGTGCAATGATCCTATTATATTATATTGTTTTCGTTAATTTGCACAGACGCGCGATGACCCCGAGAGTAGCATTTTTTTTTTCCAAGTCGAAATCGCCTCTAGAAAAATATACGTTTACGAAATATGTATATTCGGATGACTGTTATATCGTAGGTACGTACACCGAATCCGATTCGCCGCTCTATATCAGGGCAATTATTGTAAAGCGCAGTTGGGCTTATTTTGCGTAGATATATATATATATATATAGTTGGGAAAGATAGAGATGCGCATTTGATTAACCAATTTTGCGTAGTTAATAATAATATATTATAATATTAATAATATTTGTGTGTGATTAATTAAATATATTTCGAACATGCAGCAGAGCATCAGTTTTAATAACTCATAAATATGTATAGGTTTTCACACCAAAATCAGGGCGGCGTCATTTGGGGGGGGGGGATGGGAGGACTAGCGACAGCACCACCATTATAATTTAAAAATTGCCAATATGATGATTTTTGTGTGCCGTCCGTGAAGTTAGCTATTAAGTGTTTTATTATTATTTTTATGTTTTTATTATTTTATAATTATTATTTAGTCAACTATTCCGACAAATGCATTGGTCGTATTTGTCGGAAAGGTTAGACATTTTTAATAAATGTTTACACTTTATAGATTGATGTCAATATTAGTATTCAATACGCCAATATAGCCAATATACACCAAATATTTGTGGTGGGAGTAGTCGGAGTAATTTTCTGGATTTATTATCTCGAAAAATCTCGAATGGGTATAAAAAAGTCACGAACTTTTTTCTGTGCCGGCTGGATGTAATTTTGCCAACTTATTTCCTGGACGAGGGGTATTGTCCCGATCCCCTAAACACTTCCCCTTCCCACCGGTCCTAAGTACACCACGCGTGTATACAAATATTATAATAATATGTTTATATTTTATTTTTCACTATAGTAAAATTATAGTTATAATTACATTTTTTGGTGACAGGTATGTGTACTGCTATAACTGTTTTTAAACGTAATAATAATAGTATATTTTTAGTAATACTATAAAATTGTAAATTATATAATATAGTCTACAATATTATATGGTACATAACACTATATTAATTATAGTCTATAGATTTTAGATCAACTTTCACGTTGGAGTTGTGGCCATTTAATTCATTATTCTAAAAATCTAGTTTTATTAAATTATACCCATCTAAAATCACCTTTCATTGATATTTAGTACCTATATATTTACCAGATTTTTTTTTCGACTATGCTGAACAACACAAACTCGGTTATAACCTCCTCCTCCTCCTCCTCCTTCTCCTCCTCCTCCTCCTCTATTTCACCGCGGATAAGTTCGTATAAATGCGCAGTTGAAAAGGATCATTAGAATATAAGACCGGCTCTATATATATCATTTTGTGTATATAATAGGTATATATATATATATATATATATATATGGTCGCAAGGGTACCATAAACGGCTTTTTATATCCGTGCGGGGATGCTATAACAGGTGTATATATATATACATATATATTGTGTTATGTAAACGTAATACGAATATCCGGAAACACGAATTATAAAAACCGGAGGAAAAAAAAACAAACGAAACGATATATGGCGAAATAATTATTATTAAGTGTGATTTACGATATTTCCGTCGGAAGGTAGTTTTCGAGCATAATATTCTATAGGCAGACCGGAACGTCGTCGAGCAAGGATAGCTTGTCCCATAGGCACATTCAAGGCAGGCAACAGTGCAGTATATATATATACACACACACGCGTATATACGTACACCTGTATATAATATTATATAGTTAGAGACAAAAGAGCTGGTGATTATTATCATAGTTAATCTTTACCTATATATATATATATATATATATATATTTAAATTTTTTAATTTTTTTATACACTATATATGTGTTTACGCACGAATATGCGATGTTTATATTATCATTAGAGTAATATTTTTTTTCGGCAAAAATCAAACTTTCTTCGTCCGATATATATATTCTACGGTGTACCTATTATATTATATACCTATATATATATATCCACCGCGGTCAACTCGAAATAGAATATTTTGCATATATACTTACCGTAAAGTCCTTGCCTTGAACATCACTAATATATCGCTAATATCGACCCGTTAGAATATACAGCTAAATTATAGCGCTGAACACGATGTATTCATTTGCCGACCACAATATAATGCGAATTTATAATACAATATAAGATATATGTATATTGTATAGGTACGCTTTCCTCGCGAATTTAATACGCGTACAATAATTTGGATATAATGTTATATGTGCGTATGTATATACGTGAATAATTACACTTTTTTTTTAATCGCGCAAATGGTTTGACCTAATTACACATCGTGCGTTGTATATTATAGTAATGTAAATTATTGTTTCCGATCGACTGATGCTAATATAATATAGCGAAAACACTGTTCAATGCCCCAGTTATAGTACATATGTATATATAGGTGCGTTGCGTATATATATATATATATGTATAGACTTCAATATTGTAAATATATACCTATTCGATTTTTTTCTAACAGAAAACAAATTTGTAATATTTAAAAATAGAATAGTGTTCATACGCCCCCCCCCCCCGTTGAAAAATTATAATCGGAATAATGACGAATTTAATGTCTGTACACATTATAGGCCTATATTTATAAATATGAATGTTTTTTTAAACATTTCATGGTGCGTCTTAAGATACGAACGATTTTAAAAAGACCCATATAATATCATCTCGGACGTCGAATAGGCTACATTATAACAACGGACACGTATATAGTGTTATCGTTATGAATTAAAATTCGAAAACCATACTGTATTATTATCGTAATACCACAAAATATATATACGATTTCAGTATAATATAATATAAATGTATGGCAAACGTAGCTTTTATGTAATTTTTCTCCGTTTTCGATTTTCTGATTTATTTTCCGGTTAAAAAAAGCTTATATACAGTTCATAAAATGTAATTGCCTATCTATAGAAATATCAATGAAAGATTGTATATCTATACATATGTTTGTTCTTTATATATAGGTAGGCTTCTAGATCGTTCAAGTAAACTGCTCTAAATCTGGCACGGAAATTCCTTAGTCTCCGGATTGAAACCTTGAATACATTTAAAATTTAAACCTATATATATATTTTAAAACAATTTCGCATATTAATTTACTACTTTTTTTTTTGTATAAAAATGTTTGAAAATAATAATATATTGAATAAATATTAAATTTAAATGAACATAAAAAAAAAATATATATATATAAATAAAAACATCATGAATTTGTTCATGTTGTATTAAGGTATACAAAAAAATGGGATTTTAATTTCGCCATTTACATGAACCAAATTGTCTAAGAACTTAAAATAAAAATAAAAATAGGTAAAAAGTACAAATTTATTTTATGTATTTATATTATTTTATATAGCTTAAAATTTAACTATTACAAACATTTTTTTTTACAAAATAATGAAAAAGAGATTTTTTTATAGTAAATTTGTTCTATAGTTAATGCTTTAAAAAGGTCATTTTTCGATTTTTTTTTCAATAGTTTTATTAAGTGTAAAGCAAAAATACCTTTTATCATGAGCGCCTATTTAAGGGTGTCAGGGTAAGGACATGCCCATCTGGTGAATTATATAACAATGTATTATTGTTAAAAACGTAGTAATTAATAAATTATTAAAATGTATTCAAATTTGTACCCTGCAGCCCTCCATTTTATTCTATGAGCGCCCATGCGTTTTTATAATGAAAATGTTTTATAAATGTAGGGAGGAATAACAAAATAAATAAAATTGTAATGGTAACCAATTTTTTTACATTTTTAAATAATAAAATTTATTACAATTTTAAAACAATAATACACTATTTTGTCCGAGAACCAAATTATAGGGACGATGAATCAATTTCCACTATCTGTATCTGAAAGGCTTCTTTAAGAATTTAATTTCTTTTTTTTTAAGATTTTGAATCAAATTATATATCGTATACTTATAAAACATAGTATAGGTACCACTTCTAAAAAATATTTTCTGATGTAAAATGAAAAAAACACATACCTATTTATGGCTACATATAACTAATTGCGCCCAGAAAAAGGTAGATTAAGCAACATAGGTATGGTAAATTAAATTTTAATAATAATTTGTTTTGACAGGATTAATATTTTTTTATCCAATTTTTATATGACTTAATCCTTTTACGAACATAGGTACTTAATAATAAATAATAATCATTGATATCTTGTTTCAGATCACATAATGGGTATTAATAGAGGATGCTATTCGTGCGTTTTAACGGCATTAAAACATATGTTCTCACTTTTTCAGTTCCATTTCTCTCTTAGTTATTATAGTTTCAAAATTTAAACAGAATATGATAGGTTACTATGGTTTATTGTGGATGAATATGGAGTAATTAGTTAAAATGATTAATCTAATTTTTTTTTCAATTTGAAAATTTGGAAATTTAATACGATTTTTTCAATCACAAATTTTAAGCGTTTAAATATATTTACCAAACATAAACTCTAAGCTCGAGTGTAGTTTATGTTCTCATATTTTATTTATAGTGTAATTATTTTTCTTTTATGATAATTTTTGATCAAACTGAGATCAGAAAGCCATAAGTAGTTTTTGAACAAATATCGTGATTACACAATAATAAAAAGTGTTAGGTACATATTGAGAATATTTTTTGATTACTTTTAAAATGTATTTTGACATTTTTTAATTGTTAAATTTTCATTATTCAAAAAACTTCCAATTTCCTACACGGAACCCCATAAAAATGATTGATATAGCGTCCTCTCAATATAATATATATTTATACGTAGATATTTTTTCTTCGAGTGATCTGGCCCGATTTATAGGAATAAATTCATGTTAAAAATAAATTATAATTTACTAGGTTATATATATCGGTGTTCGTCAATTGCGCCGAAAATGTTAGACTACCCGAAATGTATACATCTTTTGCGCCGGTGAATTTTTCACGGATCAAAAAGGTATACATGAATTGCGCCAGTAAAATATCAGGTATACGGTATTCGCTACAGCTATGTGTACTACGACGCACAGTGTTCCAAGACGCGGTTTGCCCGGTCGAGATACGAAACAAGACTACATAATATTGATTTCGAAAATGCAATAATGGGTAAAATTATTTGTACAACATAATTCAATCTCCAGATAATACTAGCATATTATCGCATTTTCATAAATTTTTTCGTCAATTTCGTTATCGCATAATTTCAAAATGTCAAAATACAAAAATAAAATGTTGAAAAACGTGTAGAGAATTTCGTCTCATGTGGATGATATACGACATGTGTGAATAGTGCATACCTAACCACGTACTTCAATATCGACCGGCGCAATTGATGTATACCCCCCGAATATCTCCGGCGCAATTGATGTATGACCTTTTTTTATCCCACACATTTTTTTTTTACCTGCGATTTTCGGCGCAATTGACATATACCCATATATATAATCAATAATCATTAACAATTGTGTACCTATCGATTACCTATATTATATTTCAATTGTATCATACTAAACTGTATAGGTACAATGCGCAATCGTATCATACGCAACTATATACTTCTATAGCAGTCTGCGAACAACGGCAACATTACTCTAAATTTTGCCAGGTCAAAAATACGCAGTCGTAATGTTGAAAAAGGTACGTAGGCAACCGTATAATATATCCGAGTATACGTATTTCGTAGTTGTTGTTAGCATGCATAAATGGATTGAAAAAAATACTAGTAATCACACTGGTATTCATCGAATATGGTATCATCGCAGGGCCGTCCTGAGGGGGGGGGTGTCTCATCCCCCTATCGAGAAAAGCAGTAAGCAAGATTGAGTTTAGTTGGCAAATTTAAGTTCAGTCGGCAAATAGTAAAAAAAAATTGATTATCTTTTATTTATTTTTTGCTTATTTTTATGTTTCGAAGAGAAGTATTATTATTATAATTTATTTTACATTTTCAATCTCCCCCCCCCAAAAAAAAAAAAAAAAATATTTTTTCGGAACGTCACCGTATCATCGACTTTATGGTTGTCGATTTAAGGATGCAATGAGTCATAAAAAAATGTATACTGGGACGCGAGTAGACTATGGCCTATTTTTGACGTTTTTGGTCCGGACGCAACATACCTATTATTAAATAAAATATGGAACGATTCAACGATGGGTATATTATGATAAGGTTTAACAATATTATTTATTAACTATATATACAATATATAATTGCATTAAATTATATATGTATTAATTATTTTTTATTATATTAATATCAAAATATATACCTAAAATAATGTACAGATTTTTTCTCAATAGTTTGAAATAGGTGCAATATAGGCGCATAATGTATATCATAGTATCTATGTAAAGTGAACAATACGATTTATTATTTATAATTAATTTTAAATATTTAAACAAAATCAAATAGATAATATAGTGGTAAATATAAACGTTCACCGACTATATGATGATTAAATGACTAAAATGTCGTGTACACAATATATATTGTTTACGTAAAGTCTAAGGTGCTGAGCCGTATAATTAGTTTCGGAAATATATTATTATGACGTAGGTACCTACTCGTATACACGTTAATTGAAAACTATAATAGGTACATTCACCGTTTAATCGCAGCTACAGATGATACCAATCTAATTTGTTGGTTAAAATGTATTGTATTAGTCCTATTGTATAATATACGTATACCTATATCACAAAACGAAAATCTGAAATAAAGAAAAAACAGCCAGTAAATGTTGTTTGTCCCATAATATACCTATACCGATTGTGTAATAGATGAACAACTCCTATATATACATGAATTCCGTTTCTTTTTTTCGTGGATAAAATATATCACATCGATACCCGTTTACGTACACACAAACGTCTACCAATATAGTCTTTGTAAATAAAAATATACATCATATCGTCATATATTGGTGTAGGCTGCAGTGGCGTATTTACTGCAGTATCCCTGGATCCCCCTCCCCACCACCCAAGAAATAAAAAAATATAAATAAAAATAAAAATATTGCTTCGTTTTACGATAAAGTTTATTATTTTATATATTTATGTGAGCAATATTTTGACCATTTTTTTTCCCATATGCACTCATTTTTCAGCAGAAAATGTTATCTTCGTAGTACTTTTAAGAAATACATTTTGTGTCAATTTGTCAATAAACACCACAAGAAAAAATCTTAGAAAAATGACGAAAAACGGGTCAAATCAAAAATTTAATTATTTTTGAAATGACGAAAAAAATAATCAAAATATTAATTTCTTCATAATTCACAAAATGTCGTTTTTAAATAATTGAACATTTCACAGAGTGTGTATGCATTTTACTCAACGCTGGAAATAAACACGTTTAGAAATTATAACCATAGGCATTTATTAAACGACTAAAATATTTGTTTTTATAGTGATTTTATTTACTATTTCCAATGACTTAATTTAAACGTGATTGGAGTTTTGGTGATCAAAAATCTACGAATTACTCGTATATTATTAGACCGTGATTGTTACATACTTTTATTAATTATTATCAAACTATATCTATACCAATATATTTAAAGTACATTTATCAATTAAAACTTAAAAGTCTACTAAATCAATATTTTACAACTATCATTATCCTGTATATAGTCTGTTAGTAGTAAAATAATCTTAATTGGCTAATAAATGTCTTTAAAAACGAAGATCATCCTCTACAGTTCAGTTTTTTCTTTTTTATATTACCGTTTGAAAATAAAATATTTTACAAAAAAAAAAAAAAATGTTCTTAAAATATGAGGGGAATTATATCTAATAAATGCGATTGAAAATTAAAAATCTCTACAAATCCAAAATTAAAATTATATATTATGAAAAAAGTATTATTAACAAAAATAATGGAAACGCACGTACTCCACCCACTCGGCCCGTCATCGCTATATAGATGCTTTTGATTTTTTTTTTATCTGCCAACGACGACGATTTTTACCGTTAAATATAGTAAACATACATAAGAGTTGTATAAATTGTTGGTTTTCAAAATCGTTTGGTCCCTCCCATCCCCTCTAGAATAAAGTTGAAAATACGCCACTGGATGCATTTGTATATTAGGATACTCAATACGATTTATCCATCATAGGACTATACTATGTAACCACAATAATACTGCAGCACACTCGGTAAACATTATTACGCCGCCGAAACCGTTCGCATTATCGCATTATCATAATGATGTTTACGACGTTATCTCAACATAATAATATAATATACATATTGTATATTACCTGTCTTTTTATACTAGCTATATATATAAAATTCACATCAGTGGCATCATTCGTGCCACGTTAAGTAAACATTTTGCATATTTAAAAAACTCATTAAGTATGGATATATTATTATAGTAATTATTTTTGATTTACGTCCTTATTATAATTCGCATTGCCTACAGATTACATCAATAGTATACTATATTAAGTATGAAATACAAAATGCTATGTTCATTATGTCAACCGATACAGTGCATGTTTTGAATGACCTTTTTCTTTTTTTTTTTTTGCTTATTTCACGGGGTCGTCAATTCAATTCAGACCCTCGCTCCCCCCCCCCCCCCGACAAAAATGTCTTAAGCTCGTCTCTCTACAAATAGCTACCTGCCTATAAGTTATAACAGTAAATTATATTATCTTATATAGCCAATTGATATATTTTAGCACGACTTACTTATACTATCTCAAATATAGCAATTGAAATACACATATACCTATATAATATATATTAGAAGAATTAAATATTTATTTTTATTATTATTAATTATAATTATATTATAAGAATTAAAATTAAAGTTATCTACTTTTTTTCCAAGTCAAAATAACTAGTTACAATGACGTTACTTTCAAAATTTTTAAATACCCATGCAAAATTGGAAATAATAATACAAAATGTGGAAAATTTATCTCTGACTGTATGATCGTTATGATCAAATATTATGAAATATAGCATAATCATGCCTATATATACATCTACTTATTATAAAATAATACAATCGTTAAAATAACTGCTTTTCGTATACTATACCTATATATAGTTTTAGATGAATTTATTTTATATTTTATACATTTAAAAAACGTAACGCGTTATTTATACACAAGTTTAACTAACTAAAGGATAGTAATTACTCTCGCATTACTACAAAAATGTAATAACGTTAGTCGAAAAAGTCACTTCGTTACAGTGGGTATAACGAGAGTAACTTCCGGTACGATATACTACCCCGCAACACTGCATTTTGGATATATTCTATTTGATATTCATGTTCTAAACAATATTTAAAATTACATTATTTCAACGTGGAGATGAAGGACTATATATATAAAAAAAAGAAAGTTTTTTTTTTAAAAATTCGATGGGCGATGACAGAAGACAGGAGTGATTATAATATATACTAGGCTATTAAAATAAATGTTTTATTTTTAGATCGAATCATTGAATACCTACTGTTTTGTACAAAATCAATACAATTATCGATCATTGCGAACGTGTTTTACTCGTCATTACCACCCAGTGCAAATAAATACTTAGCTATAAGTACATATGATTATGTTTTAGAATCAGTGTTGTTTGGGGGGGGGGAAAGGTGTATTCGTATACGGTGTGTATCCATTTACAATTTTACTCACTATTGGCATATGCGTATACATATATGTAAAAAAAAGTCCAAATTACAATAGAAATCAACATTATAAATTGTTCATTATACCTATATAATAATAATTGATTACCAAGTGCTCACACCAAACACCGTACACGCTGTACACGGCGTACACTATTAGGTTCATAAAATATTTATAATAATAATTGTTACCAGTCGTGGATATAATATACTCAATATGAACACATGTGTCGATTTTTTTTTTCGACGTTTAATATAATATATATATACCTACGGTATGTTTTATAAATCTCGTGACAACTATAATATTTTACGGTAAATCAATAGTATTGAATTTTGGTTATTAAATTAAACTCCAAGAAAAAAAAAAATTAATTTAGAATCACGCCATTCAAAAGTCATGATATAACTGATTTTTGACTTATTCATAATAGCTGTTGTAATATCATATTTTCAATAGATTAAAAAAAAATATACACGAATCGGACGTAATTTTCGGAGGTTAAACATGACAATTAACATTATTATTATTAATCAACAAACATTATATTGTTTTGTTACGAATATTAAAACAACAAAATACGCCATTTGTGTTTATAAGCTGTAAAGCAACTAAAACCGCGGCTTGCATTCCTATTCAAATAATAATTAACCTATGCGTTTACTGTAAATTTTAATTACGTTAATTTTCGTTCGATTAATGTATATTTATTTTAAATTAATAATAAAAAAAAAGATATTTATAAAATTATTATTTTGAAAATCTTTTTTTTAGAAAAAACTGTCATTTTTATTTCAAAACAATGATGGTAATATTTTTGGAATGCCAAATATTATAATATATATATATTATATATTCTTATATATAAGAATTATAGATTTCGTAAACAATGGCTGCATTTTAAATCACATTATTCATATTTCAAGAAACTATAAAGTCTATATATAGGTTAAGTGATAAATTTGCTTTTATTTTTTAACTCAAAGAGCTCATTCTAGTTTACAATGATTTGTGTATGAATATGACATTAAAATTATTTACTAAATGCTATTGAACTGAAATCTCAAAATTAGATTTAAAATTCAGAGTAAGTAGGTACTATAAGCATTAATAAATCTATGGAAACCTGATTTAAAAAATTGTACATTTTATAATATACTCGTAATATAAATATGTAAACATACAAATTACTTATTAGGTACTACACTGTGACAACAATGCCCTTAGTATATTCATTTTATTCCATCATTATGCGAGACAAGTTAAATTATTAGAATGGTTAATTATATTTAATGTTCCTAAAAAGAAATATAATACATATTGAGTATATAGATATTTGGATTTTCGTTGCATTGACCCAAAAAAAAAAAACAAGATAATGCAGTTAAAACCGGTTGATAGTTTAAATGAAAAATATGTTTTTTTCGACCGTTGAAACCGGGATTGAAACTTAATCTGTGTTTGTTAAATCCACCTATTATATATGTTTGGTATTAAATATAACATAATGACGTATTAATGTATTTTTCAATTTGATTGATAAATAATAAAATATATAAAAAGAAAAGAAAAATGTCTAGTGAGTTAAACATCACCTTGAGTTTAACATTTCTAAATCCAATCATTTCTGGATCCATGTCTGGATTATTATCTGTATAGGAAGAAATGTAAAAAAAAACCAGTTAATTTAATTTTTTTGTTTTTTTCCTTGTGGTTTAAATATATGTTATAATATGTTTACGAGTATATCCAATCCTGTTCTTCAAAATAGTTTATAGTAATAGTCACGAACAAATATAATATACTCTGATCAATTGTATATCATTATATACCTATAACAATCCCAAATTGTTTTTCATTTTTTGATTTTAAATTCAAATCTAAATAGATGTAGAATATATGAGATAGACATCGCAGACTGTGCAGATAGTCCCAACGGGTCGAGTCAATCGAAAATAAACATATGATTTAATTTTTTTTACATTAGGTATATATATTTGTATTGATATTATTGACATTGATTTATTAATAAATCAAGTATTCTATGTTAAAATTTAATATTTATTATTTAAAATTTCATATTTTCATTTATTTAATAAATGAAAATATAAATTATAATATTATATATAGGTACCACGTATACCTTATACCTATATAAGCGTCAGGTTTACCTACAGCAGGTGATTGGAGCGTCAAAATTTTAGGAGTGGAAAATTTGCCGCTCATTAAAAAATATTAACTGAAGTACATAATAATTGTATTAACAAGCGATCGAAATGGTTTTTTTTAATTGAAATTTAAAGGTGGATGGGTCGTTGGTTTTTGAAAAATACTTGTAAATACTTGCATAATTTCGCAATCTATACGAAAGACTTTTTTTTTGCCTGTTTTTTTTTTTAAAGTGAATTGCTTGTAGGCGGTAAACTGCTTATCTGCCACTGATATAAACCATCATAAAACGCACTTAAACGTATATAATTTAATTTAGCTGTTATTCTTGATCGATTAGGCCGAGGCGTAGAATAGGTACTAAAAAAAAACAATAAAAAATTTGAACAAAAATAAAACAAAAAAATTATGGTTTTTATTTCTTAAGTTACCCATAACTACATAATTTGTAATTTAAAATTTATAATTATTTTTGATTCATTATCTCGTGAACTCCGTGAAATATTTAAAGGGCACGTAAAATACAAAAAGTGTATACAATTTCCTACAAATACGAAGTGATCCGAAAGAATGCTCAACCCATTAAATAATTAATTCACACATAACACATACATATATAATAATTGCATGGTTTCATCAATGATAATTTATTGTCGTTTACGTAGAAACGTGACCGCGAATTGATTTTGGACTTGAGTGGACTATAGATACAGGTGTATATGATAACTGGAGTCCAGAAGCATGTTTGTGCATTTTCAAATTTTTTTGAGAGTGTGTGATTCATTGGGTGTATGATATGTGGACGATTTGTTTAACAGAGAATGCGTAGAAAAGTTTTTAGTCCATAATTATATAAATGCATATTTTATGCATAAATGTATATTTAAAGAGGCATATTTAAACATAGAACGTAGAAAATACGGTTTTAACCCATATGAATATATCTTATATAAAAATTTTACTTAAATTTTCAAGTTGATGATTAAAAAATTTAATTTATCTTTTTCCATTTTAACCAAAATCAATGTTCAGTTTTTAATATTTTATAATAAAAACCGTATGCAATAGATTAATTACTATTCCTATTTGTTTATATTGTTGTGTTTCTTGTAATGTTCTACATTTATAATATATACCTACATCCGAATATAATTTATAAAAAATAGTAGTAAGTGGTGGTTTTTGGACTTTTTTCTGGGTTCGTTTATGAGTATACATAAATATTTAATTATAAAGTAATAATATAAAGTAATAAAAATAACTATAATTATGTATATTTACTATAGCGTTCAAAAAGTTTTGGGAGGAGGAGTCCAGTACCTCTAGACCTTCTCTCATAAAACCGTCATTGATTGTATTATGAATAGTTAAAAAAATATATATATATAGGTATGTATATATATGTAGTCTTATATATGGTACCCACCATTTTAATTATTACATTATTTAATGTTATAAAATAAATACCTAATTTTTTTTTTACATTTTTTCACTCGATTTGAAAATAAAAAATATGAATGAAAGAAAAAACTTTTGCATATAAATACATATACTTATAATTTGAGTGTGTACATGGTTTTCATATTTCTCAATAATTTCAAGAGCATAATATTATTATGAGCATACTTCAAGGTTTTTAAATGCATAAATGCGTATTATTTCACGTTTTTTTTTTTTTTTTTTTAGTGCATACGAATCCCCGGACTTTAGTGATAACACATTCTCGTGTTATAATATAATATATACCTACAAACATCGTAAAATAATTTACGGGTATCCCTTCTAAGTCCTAATGCCAACTGAAAGGTCGGAAGAATTCCGCGAGTCTATATTGTTAGGTGTCTTCGGGATTACTATATAGTATGTAATATTACATTCTCTCATCCGTTATCTTACTAAAATTCCTATGTCCCCCTCCCACATTTATGGAGGTTTTTTTTTCTGTACATTATACGTCAATGTGGGAAATGTCATTTTTTTTAAATACGTGACGACGAAATATTTCGACGCAGTCCCCGTACGGCCTCGGGAGCCTGCCGTCCAGAATCGATTTAGCAGTCGCACGCTGTGCGCCCCAAGACGGAGACGCGCGTCCGTTGAATACAAAACTGTATATAAAGTAGATAATATATAATATGATATAGTATCTATTATATACAATGTATATCGTCGTCGGTCGGGTCATGATATATTTGTTTTGCATACGTAAAACGAGACGACACGTATACGCGTATATGTAGGCTCGACGTGGACGGGAAGAGAGGAAAAATAAAATTACATAATAATAATATATAATACATATGTACAGGGTGTGTCAGGTTATAATAAATGTACGTTTTAGGAATACTCACGATGTCGATGACGTACGGAATCGAAAACTTAATTCGTGTTTGGTCGTAATCGTACTTTTACGGACACTTTTGACTTACATTTCGCGGGCTTAGAGTAAAAAGGTTCTCTCTCAATATTTTAAAATTGTTCAGGAGAGCATATTTAAATGTCTATTAAACATAGGTACCTACCTCGATGATATTGATTTAGAACATTTTGATTAGCTATAAATCATTGAATAATGATTAATTATAGTTCATTCCGATTTCAAAATATAGTCCATATAAAAATTAATAATTGGGTATAAAAAAGTACTTTTTAAAAAAATGGTGATATAGAACCTTTTTAATCTAAGCCCGCGATATAGCCTCTAAAGGTATACCATGTATATAGTTTAATTTAGAATTTATTCATTGCAAGAATTATGGTAATTGATAGGTATATGAGGTATATGAGGTTGTATTTAAATTTCCCACTGCTGCGGTAGTTTCTTATCTTAAAGTTACCTTGTCGCGCTAATGTCACTTTCCTGCATATTTTAATCTATTGATTTTTATGCACAGATTGATTCACACAATCGATTTGACCGACTAAATACATAAAATAAAAGGTTACACTTTTATAATTTGGCCAACTAACAATTTAACTAATTGACAATCAATTTGGCCGACTGAGGCAACTTTAGGGGGGAATTAGTGGCCCCCGGCTCCTTTCTCAATGGTGAATACAAATATCCTACCGGAAATTGTGCATCTAAAATATGTTCCCTGGTCAAAATCTCAACAAATTTGGCTGATATATAGTTATCTACATTATGGAAACGACACAATTTCCTGAGCTTTAACGTACTAAAACAATTATTGCCTCAGTTCTTTTTAACGAATCAAAATTGTCTATAGAATAATAAACACATCTAATGGATCAAAATGCCTCCACCAAAAATCAAAAATTCTCTATATGAAATTGACCATTTACCAGATTTACTGACCCCAAAAACCAATATTTCAATAAGACACTCGATTTTTCAATTTACCAGTATTTTCAATTAACCACTATATCAATAATATGGGAGTTAAGATTTTGAAAATGAAATTAAACGGTACTAAAATATCAAAATATAGAGACATTTAAAATTAATTATTTTTAAGTCGATGAATATCGTAGTTAAAATTTGTACGGCACAAATGAACATTTACCTAAGGAATTACATTTTCAAAGATAAATGCCATGTAATATAAAATTCTTATTAGTGTTGTGTTGTAATTATTAATGTTGTTAATGGTTAATATTATAACTATAAAGATTTGTATTATTAGTAGGTATATTCTATATATAGATATTATTGTTGTTTTTGTATTTGTGCGTGACATCTTTGCATACCAACGATTTTCAGTGGTATAAATATATTTACAAAAAAAGTAAAAACAAACGTAAACACAATCAAAAATTAAAGTTAATCGTTTTTTATAAAATGTATAGAAGATATAATTTAGAAAACAACATCTTCGTTTTTTAAAAAAAATATTAATTACAAAATATGTCGTCTAGATATAAATAGAAGTTGGTTCTCGGATAGGAGTTATTATTATTTTTAATTTGAATGTAAAGATAAATAATTTCATTCAAAAGACAATTCTGAGCGAATTTTGGTTAATAATATAATTAAAAAAAATAAAATAAAATAGGAAGGTAACGATGAAAATTGTATTTGTTTTATTATTATTTCCCTTATATTTGGGCCCCGACACAAACTTGTATAAGAAGGCTCATTATCTTTATTGAAGAAATAAATAAATAAATACATTTATAAATTTTTTCCGCTTTTCTACTTTTTTTACTTTAGAGAAACTACTGGAAAAATCGAAAAATAATCTCTTCATAGTACTCGATCTATACTGTTCTATACGTAAAGTGTAGTAAACTATAGAACGAATTTGTTGCAAATAAAATAAATTAAGTTCTTTACTTTTTAATTTTTTTTTAACTTATGAATTCATTGTTTGAAATTAAACTTTTAAACAATAATAAAATGTATTGGATAATTTCGAAACTAAGCACAACTGCCAAATTTTAACTTCATTATTATTTTTTTGCCGAGAAAAAAAACTGGTAAAAACTAAAAAGGGTGGCCAGTATTAGGCAAGCTAGAAATATACCTTTTTTTTGTTTGTAAGTAATTGGTAATTTTTGTAACCAAAAATTTGAAATTTGTAACTTCATTGAGGCCCGGGAAAATTCAATTTTGGTTTCCAGGTGCTAGATAACCGTCTTTCCAGCACCCGAAAATTTAAATAATGGTCCTATTGTATTATTTATTTATTTATTTTAATTACATACGAGTTATGCGTTCAATTACGACATTTATTCCAAATATACAAGTGATTAATAATGAAAATAGAAAAAAAAAACAAAAATGACATAGAAAATTATTTACAGTTTTACATGTATTACATGTATTATAATTATTTAAAAATATTAAAGGAGGGATCATGGTTGGCAAGGGACATACAACAAACTATAGGTTCATTTGAATATAGTTTTATATATAGTTCGTTGTGGATGATGGGATGAAGAAGGGATAATAATGGTGTGATTTACGAGGAGGTACGTAGTTAGTTTACAACAAACTAGTCTCATTTAGTTGTAAGTAATTCGTGATTTTTTGTACTTAGTCATAAATTTAAAATTCGTAACTTAATATTGAAGCTCCAATATTTTTTAAATATCATGATTACACAACAACAACAAAAAGCGGTATAGATACGGGACCGATTTTAAATGACTTTTAAATTGTTATATTTTTATATATTTTCTAAAAATGTCTTAAAACTGGCAACAAAACGGGTGTGTACCGCCCTCTTAGACCATAGACGTCAATACGTAAATGGCAAACGATTATATTGAAGATGACATTATGACTTGTATATGACTATGTATTATCTCCGAACACGGTCGCCCGTTAGCCAAATCGGTGACAACCAAAAACAAAACGATTAACATCCGCCGATAACATCATATTTTTATTGTTTAAACAGCTAAAAACGTCGACTCCCCGGAGATATAAATGAACACCATTAATATCAAATGATACATCAATATATACCATATAATATTAGTATAATATTGTGATGTAAATAGCTTAAATGATCTGCATAATATAATATATGCCTATAATAATACTCATTAGGCATTATTATATTTTATAAGCAGAAAGAAACTTTTCTCTAGGCTATCCTACAATCTTACAATACCCATACGTCATAATATTATACCGAGTCGACCGTATCTAACCATTAATCAGGTAGCAAAATATACAATATAAAACAAAACCCCGTTCAACACGTATAGGATCTATTAATTGCCCTGTATACACGTGTAATTATTGGTTTCTTTTTTGTACACGTGTGTAGCCATTAATTTTTTTGTACACGCGAAATTCGTTCGAATACAGGACGAATTAGACGTACAATAACCACAAATATAAACATAATATCACAATATACAATTTTACATCAAATTGGTGCATACATAGAAGTGTTGAATGTTATACAAAAACATCATCGGTCTTTTTAATAAAACAGAATTAATGTTTAAAACAGTAGAAATCAATCGGTTCAAAAATTGAAAAAGGGTTTTCATTGTTGACAACCCCTTTCCCTATCCACGACTATAATTATTTCTTCCACCCCTCTGATTATGGTTACTATAGTGTTGTAAAGTATTTGCGTAAAAGTATTTAAATACTATATAAGTATGCGAATAAATATTTTAAACACTTTTCAAAAGTATTAAAAGCATTTGTATTAGAAATTCAATTACTTTTTTTATAAAATTTTAAATCGAAGAATTTTGACTATTCCACACAATAAGTAGATAATTTGTAAATATTGATTTTTATAATTAGAAATAAATAATGATTCAATTTTAAATTTTTGCAAGGGTTCCTACCATCAATGCTGTAACTATAAATTTGGGGCCCCGGGGCAATGTTATGTTTTGGGCCCAAGCAGTTAAAAATTAAAATTTCATTTTATTTTAATTGCCTCACAATATTTATTATAATTAAAGTAAATATAATTTGTATAATATATGCTGTAAACATAGGTATTCCTGTAGGTTATTCTATTTATTGTTCACGTTTTGTAATAAGTAATAATACGTTTTGTAATAATATTTTGTTGCGCCTATATAAAGGTATGCTCATATAAAATAAATAAATGTTTAAAATAAATAAATAAATATAAAAAGTTAATAATTAATTAATTAACAGTAGGTATTGATTCTTTAAGAATACTTCGGTCATTGAATATTCCGGATCTCGATAAAATAAATAATTCGAGGTATATAATTTGCATTCAAAAAAGTAATTCCACTTATGAGGTGTTGTACTAAAAAAAAAAATTACACTTACAAGGTGTCACATTCAAAATGAGGTGCACTTACAAGGTGTTGCACTCAAGCTAGTTAATAGGTAAATAGATAATAATAGATCAATTAAAAATGATATGAATATTGATTAGAAAATTTTTTTCATGCTTTAAACTCAGCAAATGTTTATAACTTCTTTTATACCTATTCATTTTGTCGGCTTCGATAGCCTTCATAGCTAAAATTGCTAAGTCACTGAGGAGCTCCTGATTTTGAGTCAATATTGGCCTATCTAGGTACTTAATTTAATAATTTCATAATAATATATTATAAAAATAATACCTGTATTAGTTGAAAAATGCAAATGGACTGTATCGCAGTAGTCTTCAACAGACAACAGCTCAAGGAAAATGATAAATACCGAGTAAAATCAGAGTAGGTATACCTATTATATTTTACAGTTGAACGTTGGTTATAAATCGGTACGTACAACAATAATAATAGGCCTGCATCACATTACGATATTTTAGTCGTCCATAGATAATGTCATTGATTATAAATTACTAATTTATAATTTATAATCAATAATAGTGCCTATACTCTATGGTATAACGATTTTATTGTCGACAATTTTTACGTTAGGTACACGATAATGACTATATTTCATTGGACATTGTAGGAATATTTATTTCAGTTAATTTTAACATACCAAATACAAACTACAATAGCTCAATATTCACCAATGTCATTTTTGTAAATATGATTGTTTCTACATCAGTAAAGATTAATACAGTCACAATGTTCATTGATATGACTTCGTACGTAATATAAAATATAAAATTAGTATAGCAATTTTTTTTGACCATTTTATTGAGAAAATATTATAATTACTTTAAAAAAATGTCAATATTTTTGTACCTATATACAAATATTTACTTTTAGAGCCCTCAATGGCTCGGGGCTCCGGGGCGTCGCCTTGCCTTGCCACCCCGCCACTGCCTACCATCTCTCCCACAAAGGCATACCCTTGTTATATTGGTAATCATTTAGCTGCAGGAAATATTCTAAGGCATTGTTAAGAGTTACTGAGGGAAAAATTGCATTGTTTTGAGCAAAATTATTTTTTGTGCTATTGGTAAACTATATACCTAATGTGCGATTATTTTGCTGAAAAATATTTATTGACTAATAATTGTAAACATACCTATATAATATAATTATAACAAATCGTTTTCTCAATAAAAAAAAAAAAAAAAAAAAAAGGATTTATAAAGTATTTAAATACTTTCAAAATGCATCTGTATATTTATATTTAAATATTTATTTTTCAAAACATTTGAATGTGCATGTTAAATACTTTTATAAATGTGTATCTATATTAGATCTTGAACACATTTTAAATGTATTTTTACAACACTGATATGGTGGTTGTGCACTAATGTTAATTTTTGTATAATAACTGATACTGAGGTTCTGGTTCTCTTAAATTTTTTAATTCGAATTTAATAAACATTTTGATTTAATTTATGAATGCATTTTCACTTTGGAAATATTTGATTTCGTATGCACATTTTTTTCTAAATTTCAATCCCAACAGGTACTATCTCCATTAAATATTTTTTGAGAAAGTGAAAATAAAATAATTCTCTGTGAACACCGGGGAGGGGGGAGTGTACCGACTACTGATATAATGTAGGTATTGTATTTTTAATCAATTATTATTACTTATAGTATTCAAAAAACACTTCTGAGCTGAGTTGATTAATCAGTTTTTATAGTATATATAATGGTAATTATATTGAATATTTATATACAGATAGTGCGAGCACCTATTTATAAATTATTATTATACATATTAAATTTATACTCGTATGTGGGTAGGTAAACTTATTATTATCTACTAATTCTCAATTTTCTAATAAAATGTATCTTTTTCCCATTTTACAATAAATATTAGTTTATATGTGTAATAAAACATGTTCATTTTTCTTTAAAAAAGTTGTTCTTAAAATTTCAAAATGTCTTGGAATTTCACGTTCAAGAGTTTAACGATTTTTCCCGAGTAACTCTTACATAATTACTATCTAAAAATAAAAATATATATAAATAATATCATTTATTTGTACTCGTATAAAATGTCGGACACGTATCTAGATAAAAAGTGACAAGTTATCTAAATTATTATCTTGGATAAAAATTATACATACCCGAATAATTTTTATACATTTTTATTTCTATTAAATTTCCGTTATGGTTAATGATTGTGTGTATATTCATTATTTAATTTTCTAAATTTACTTACAAGTATTTATACTTTTAACATTCAATTTGTATTTTTTCGGGTAGGTACTTAAGTATTATTTATATGCACATAATGTATAGATATAAAGTATAGGTGGTAGGTACCAATATTATATTATGATGTATGAATAATTTGGTGTTCATTATCCAGCTAGTGATTCTTAGGTTCAGGGTGAGTGCCCATGACGAATAGGTACCGATAAAGTGTTTAGGTAAATATTTGAACAGCTAGATGCAGAAAGTGTGTAAAATTTAAAATTATATTCCATTTGAGTTATTTATAATTAAGTAATTGGTTCTATGTCGGTGCATTTGACGGATAGGTGCCAATAATGTATTTGTTATTGTATATATTAAATTATTATGTGTTTTTTTTAGATACCTAGTAAGTAATGAAGTATGAGATACAGGGGTGAATACGAGAAAAAATGTCGGCGGGTGTTTTTTGAAATAATATTAAATTATATATTTGTAAATTAAGTAACACAATCAATTTATATTGATAATATAGAAGTATTTAGTATACTCGTATTATATTATATTTATATATGTAGGTGTAACAAAAATTTGGTTATTTCATACTTTTTAGTTAGGTAAGTATCTTTGAGTAGGTATATGTTAAATGGAAAATATTTTTTATAAAAAAAAGTCGTTTTAAACTTAAGAGTAATATTAAAACCAATTTTTGGAATTTCAAAATATTACAAACGACCATCGTAACCTGTATTTTACGTATTTGTTTAGAAATTAAAAGTAACACTTATTATTTTGGGTTAGTCTTTAATCTCGAAGGAAATTTGAAATTTGAAAAGTCAGATGGTCAGTTTTATTATTTTTCTTGAATTTTGGAGGGGGTATATATTCCCAAAAACTCCCCTTGCGTTCGTTCAGGATGAGATATTTCATCCAAGTAGAATGGCTTAAATATTTCCTGTTGCAATAGGAATAAAATATGTACCATGATTTTTAACGAGTCTTTATTCGGATGCTCGGCTTCCCTAAAAACCTCTTTTAGATACTTACCTATATAATAGATAGGCATTACAAAATAATTTTAAAAATTTGAATAGATAATTAAATACAACAAGTAAATTTAAACGCAAAAAAATAATTCTAAAATATTTTAATGGTTTTTTTTTTTTTTTAATCTTGATAAGAAAGACAATATATTTATCTTTATTTAGATACAATTTTATTTGTCTGGGCTCAGCATTGCTGGTATAATGTACAGTACCTACGGACACATAAACTACCTAATTTAAAAAACCTAATATTAAATATGCGGGGTAATATCATTGTTGGAATCAGAAAAATAAGATCAAAACTGATCACTGACACTGTCCAGGTTTGATTCGTGATTTTTGTACTATTATCAGGCAAAATGTTCAAAACATTATAACTTTTCTCAGTCAAAACTATTAAGATAATTAAATCTATAACTAATGATGTAGATACACCAGCTATGGCTTCTGGCTATAATAATGTACTTGTAAGTTTGCGTATGACTTGTATATATTTACCAACCAATTATTTATTTATGATTATTTCATTACATCAAAAATGAATTTTCAGTGGAACATATAGAGTATCCCACTGATCGAGTACGCTAAACATATGACATTATCATTAAAATACGTGCAATATGCACAAATATCAAACCCATATGAATGAAAAAAGTAATTCAAGTAGAACACATTTTCCGTATGAGGTGCGAAATACAGAATTTTTCAATAAAATATTAGTAAGTGTACACAGTACTTACATTATATATATAGGTATACCCGTATAAGTATAGTTGCGTATAAAAATTATATAATATTATCCAAATTAAACTGATGGATAATGATGAATATAATGATTGAATATATTCAATATCATCCTTTTGGGAAAAATAAGGACAATTATTAGTCATTGATGAATACATCAAACCATCAAGGTTGTCGTGTTGTTTATTTTTTTACGAAACGGCACCAACCACCGCTAAATGAGTGGTTTTTCTTTTACTCATTTCTATAGGATATAGTTAAATTAGAATAACTATTTAATACTAACAATAAACCGGTTTACACGGATCTTAATTATTATTATTATTTTTAATGTTAGTTTTATGTGTATTTACATATATTATTATAATATGTGTTGATTAAAGGTCGTGAAATAGCAATATAGCACCATCGGTTATACTTGAATCCTGACAAATTATACATATATACTATATATTATTTCGAATGTTTTAATAATTTTTTAAAAAAAACCAATGTATATGTTGGTACAGTTATGCACCTATAATGGGTATAAGATAATTTTATTAAAATCGGTGTAATATAAATTGATGGAATGCACAACGATTTTTAATTTAATTTTCATGCATATTTTTTCATAAATAATTATAAATTAAATTGTTCACACTTTTTTAAATTTATTTACTTGGATGATTCGTTAATCAATAATTGATTAATTTAATTATTAAAAAAATACTATATTCGAACTTGTATCGAATTTTTTTTACACAGACTTCTTCTTTGCAATAAAAACCAATATATGAAAACCTTTCAATTATGGACGTGTTTTAGCTGAACAGAATAATTGTATACACAACGTGCCAAATCCAAACTTTATTGATTCCATAACACTCTGAACTATGGACATTTTTTTACCCATTGTTATCATATAGAAGTTTTGTTGCAATATACTTATTTTTAATCAGTGTGATAATCTATTTTTAAATAAATATGTATTATTTCCTAATATAATATAAAGAAAATTGGTAATTTCAATAACAAATTATAATCAAATATGTTTGCCCCATAAACATTTGAACATAATATTATATAATTTTGTATTTAATCATACATTTTTAACGTGTTCAGTTTAAAACTATAACTAACATTGACAATCAAATAATCCTAAACTGCATACATCTAGTTAACCTCATTAATGTGTTTTGCATTTTGTAGATATTTAATTTTTTTAATGCCATTAAACATAATATGTACGATTATATATTATATGGGCTAATCCGTAATTGGAGATATGGTGTGTATTTACGAGGACATTGTTCAGTGACAATTAGAATTTCCGGTAATTCATGATTTTGAGTTTAGCAACAAATATTAATTGAACAATTTTAAGCTGCGTTTTTTTTTTTAGAAAGTACGAAAATATACTAGGTATATATGATATGACAAACCGGTTTGGAATATAGATATTTTGCTGGTTATTCTGTTGTATATAGTTCAAACAAGTTTAGTTCTACCTTTAATGGTTATTGATATGTTACAAATGTGAAATAAATTACAAATTACTCACATTTTTGTTTTTCTGCAAATACTTCGTCAACAAATATAGGTATTATAGGAAATATTAAATACCTACCGATCAACATTGTTTACTAATGACGAAATTTGTAGCCACTAACATGCCTAATAGCGTTTTGATTAATATAAATTATAATCATTATACGTAGGTATTATTTCCTGTTCGTCATTCTATATTTTCCAACGTTAAATATTTTTTCATTTGACAATGAACGATTTAAAGAATATAGGTACCCCATATATGTACCGTTTTGTGGATGAGTGTTTATTCTATGTATTATATAATACTTTAGTTGATAATGAAATATGAGGTCAAGTTTATGACGGACGACTTTGTGGTTTGATGACGAATGAAAATTCCCTCAATGTCTTGAGTTCAACAACTGTATCAGGATCGTCCCACAAAGGTTATATTATACAATATAAGTGTAAATAAGTGTACCAAATGAAAATTAAATTCTCGTGGTGAACCTATACAAAGTCAGTGCTTGGATTGGAAAAATAGACGAATGGGTACTCTCGGGCTTTTAATAAATGAGCGTTAATATTATAAAATAGTAGAAGAGCTCTGTTCTCCTGTGTACCCCTCAAAAAAAAATTTTAAAAAATTGAGCAGCCAATATAACAATTCTATAATTTTGATATATTCTCATTACCTAAGTTATTATTAAAATTAAATGACAATACTACTAAGTCAATGAAAAACTATGTAGAATAATATTTTTGACCATGTCGTTTTCCTCGAAAAAAAAGCTCATTTTTTAAAAATAAATAGTTAAATAGTTAAAAGCTCATATCGGAGTTCATCGTTAACAAGAATTACTTTTAACTCGTTAATAGTTTAAAGTTAAAATGGAAAACAAATATTATCTATTAACTCAGTTAAATACAGTCTAAATCTATCAATAAATAATAAATACATTTTTTAATACATAAAACAATTAAAACATAATATATAGTTTATTATTATGATAATTGCTTATATTATTTCTTATCTAAAAATTAAAACATACATTTAATTGTTAACAGTTCCTAATATAAATATAATAGATAATAATCATTCTCACCCAAAAGATGTACTAAAAAGCATGCATAGGCCTTCAAAATATTTATCGGGCTCGGGCCGAGCTTTATTTTAAACGACATATAATATCTAAAAATATTCAGAAATAATTAAAATATCATATTTTTAGACCAAGTGCTTATACCATTTTTTGTGAGGTTTTGGTCTGATGATGAATACTAGGGCAATAAAATCTCGGCCCATCCAAGTATTTAAATTATGTTCCCAGACATAATATGTGTAATAGGTTAAGATAGAAAATAATAATTTACAATGTTAAACTGATACTTCATATACTTGAGTATAATTTTCAAGATTATAGATTTTATTATTATGTTAATTGTTTTATATTATAGTATTACATAAGTTATAAGCAAATAATGAATACATCAGTCAAAAACCAAATAAATGATTTGTTTGACAATCATATTATTATTATTATTATTATATATTTCAACGGTGGTCATTTATCATTTAAGTAGTAATATATATCATAAAAAAAAAATTCAGAAACTCGTCTAGGAATGAAACTAGAAAAATTAAGTTGACAGCTGTCTAGTGTATATACCTGAAATATATATGCGTGTACATATATCATTAAATATGTATACAACTTATTTTGCCGTCAATTTTGTTTTCGCCGTCTGAATGATAAATATTACCGATTTTATTATAATATAGTTAATGCTCTTATTATACACCGGAATTCACATATACACATTTCGTTAAACGATGTCTGTATATATTATATTACATACAAATATGGCTAAATAAGAGACCGCGTTCGCGTGGTCATCGATTTTTCACGACAAGAGAATTGAAAAATTATTTTTCGGGAAAACTCGGGTGCCTATAGATATTTCTAATTTACGATTCATTTGCGTTTACAGGAAAAAAATTCAATTTCACACGACAAATTCTAGACTTCACCACCAAATTTCGTTCTCATACCTACATAATATATTTCTACTCAATTTTACGGACTTATAAAAGTAAAATAAAGCAAATTTTACTGTTTATCTATCTCGTTAAAAATTCGAATAGTATAGCAAACCACCGTTTACTTTGTGAACACGTGTTTTTTAATATTATTATTTTCACAACAAAAATATTTATTATTATTAACGTGTACACAGGAAAGTATTTCAAGAGCATTAAGTTTTTTGATAAACTTTGAGATAATGATATTATAATCTATGGATTTCCATGCTTACTTATATTGGTCCTTACTTACTAGTTTATTTTATTATACATTAACTATATAACTTGCGTGGTTTAAAATAAATAAATATGTGTATAGAAAGGAGTAAAAAAAATTTTTTTTAAGAGTACCTAGTAGTAATCTACATATATCTATAGTGAAGAAAAGAGGTTCTCAAACTTTTCATATATATATGAGTGTATGACTAATTTTTGAAAAATTGTTGATATTTTGACGACCCATACTGCAGTAATAATATGGCGATATTTGTTCATTATTATTATTTTTTTTTTTTTGATAATCGATAGAGTGGTTTGATAAAATCATACGTGACTTATAGAGGCAATCAATATTTTAATATAAAATTATATTATGAGTATACCTACCTATACCCATTCATTTCATAATAACAACATAATAATGTATAACAATACAATTAATAATAATGGTTTATTTATGAAAAAAAAAATATTTAAAGAAAGAGTCTAATTTATTATTATTATTATAGTTATACCTACCTATATTTATTACCGATATTGGTATTCATTAATTTTAATGTGAAAAGTGCAGCAGTGCATATTTTTATTATTATTATTATATAGACTATTTAATATAAATATATACATTGTATTTACATTTTTTTGCATTTATTACATGCGCATGTTTTTAATTATAAAAAAAAAATCTAGTTTCTAAGTTTGAGGACCTCTGGATCATACCTAAAGGATGACAATAACCGACCTAAATAGATACTTACTTGTATACACCTGCAGTAAACGTTGACACTTATAAATGAATAACCTTAAGTGATGCGATTGGTTCTGATTTCGTATATTTCTTGTGCTGTACATATTATATTATTTCATCACGATAAATCTGATCCGTGCGATAAAAAGTTACAGCCGTGATCCTTGATTTTCGTCCAATTATAACACCCACTGTAGACGGGTCATCGAACCGCGGGGAGAGAGCAAACAAACAAAATAATAAAATAATAACCAAACATCGTATAATATTATTGTTATTTGATGGTTTTTTTTTCGGTTGTCCGCGATACAGATGCGATTTACTTATATATAACGTGCTGCAGGTTGAAAATATAATACACCAATTACACCCCGGACACGATATAAAGACGATGATTGTCATAACAATATGGTATATTGTGTACTTACTATACTTATAGGTAGTTATTACCTATAACTATACTATACGCATAGTTTATTCTCGGTCGATTATAACGGTAATTAATAAATATGAAGTCTAGGTAGCCTTAGGGTTTTTCAACAATCAATGAAACATTGTTTTTTTTAATTTAATTTTTAAAAAAACAAACAATGAACGATTCGGACATCGCATGGCTAATGGTTTTTGATTGATTCGCAATGATGTTTATTATTTTTCTCTACGGGTAACTATTTTACCAGAATAAGTTTTGGAGTGAAAATTTTTTTTTTTATATAAAATCCATACGATTGCCGACGAGCGAAATGTACATTTTAATTTTTTTTATATTCATGCCGTTATAAATAATAATAAACAAGTTAAAGTAAATCCCACTTTGCGGGCGTGCTGCATTTACGGTTTCTAAATCTATATTTATAAACGATAATCTAAAAATATAAAACAAAACGAATAAATATCTATAGGGTGACCATATTTAAAAATTTTAAATAGGACAACAATAAAAATAGAAGTCAATCACTACAATTTTTTGTCAACATTTTCATAAATCCGCTTACAAAATCGTCCCGTTTACATTTTTTCCGGACATCTCGTAAAAAAAAGGAATGTACGGTCACCCTACCTCAGTAACAAAATCAACAATGGTCCTCGTAACTATGTCTTCCTTTTCTTCTCCTTTGCCCTCTTTTCCAACTATTTGGGCCCCCCTAGTCCTCAACTTCCAGCAGAGAACTCGATCTCTCGCACGGTTCTCGTAACTATATAACTAATGAAAATATAAAATGAATAATATCTGTTGTAATCAAAACAACAAAATCGATACTATATGTACTATACGGACAATCGGACGAACATGACGGGGGAGGGGGGGATTTAAAATCTAAACTTATGTTAAGAAACCTAAAAACTACGATATCAAATATCATATTTTGTTATACTTACCAAAATATTTATACACATATAGACTACATTGTTTATTTTCTATTTAATTACAAATATCCATAGCCATAGACGGGCGAGTTAATAATTCATTATAACAAATTTATTTGAATTCACAGATAACTGCCTTCATTCAAAAGCAAATAGTTAACAAACAATAATTGTAACTCGTTAAATTTAGTTATAATGAAAAAAAAATTAATTTAATTCGGTTAAAAAAAAAAAAGTAATTTTTTTCGAAGGTAATAAATATCTTTCAAAATAATTAATTTAAAAAAAATGTACACGAGATGTATAAAATGTACATATATATATATATATTATAATTATGATTGGTTTTATAACGCGATAATTCTGTGTATTAAAATTTTAACCAACATGAAAATTAATTTTGATTATTATATTTGAATTTGGATTAAAATAATATGTAGGTAGGTATCTGTCTATATATATAAAAAACTCGTGAAGGTACCTATTAACTTTTAACCGGATGATTATAAAATATATTAATGGCCGATCGCACAAAACTTTCTTGATTCAATAAAAATCTATTAGTCCATAAAACTGAGTTATTAAATCAATAAATATGAAAATATGTTGCACAAAACTTTAATATCTTATTGAATCAATTACCATTTGCTATTTAGTCGTATAAGTTATGGGCTCAATTTTGGGTCCATAAATTATACGGAGTCCATAAAATCAAAGTTTTTAGTATAAAATGCACAATTACTGATTAAACAGATTATTATTATAGATATTGGACATATATGATATAATAATATCTCTATATGTTCAAATTAAATTTAATAAAGTACATAAAATTATGGATATCACTGACACTGATTAATTATTCGTCGAATGAGGAAGCTTGCAAGTAGTAAACAGACCAAAGGGGCGTTTAAAAATTTTCAATTTGTGGGTTACCTCCTTTTTTTTTTATCGATATTACAATATACCTTTATTGTTATATGGTTAAAACCATGAATTATTCATTAATATTTTGTGCAACGTATTTTGATGTTTATTCACGAAATCTATAAAACTTGTGGAATTAATAAGTTATGGATTTCACAAAATATTTATCAAATAATTTTTATGCAACCGGGCATAACGATAATATCAGTTGTAAAGTCAATATAATGAAAATGTAAAATATAAATGATTAATTATAAAAATATATCCTTACTCTTAACTATAACTTTTTAACTAGGTATTTAATAATTACCTTGGAAAATGTCCAGTGGCGTTTTTCCACTTTTTTCTGTGGGGGTTGGTGTTTAAATATATTGAAAACCAATAATTTATATATTTATGTATATTTTACTATCATTAGGGGAAAAATCGCTTAGTTGATAGATAAAGGATTGTTGTTAGACTGTTCACTGTTGGAGTCCGTGCATTATTTTGGTAAACAATACTTATTAAAATTATTTCATTTGACATTTTTAGCCTTAAATGCACTTCATTTTAATATTTTTAGAATATTTTTGTAAAATATTTTGCATTACATGGATAAAATGTTATCATTAAGCAGGGATAAGTTGATTTTTTCAACATTAAATATTTTTACATTCATACATTTTTTTAAATTTTTTAATAGCAATATAAAAAAAAAAAAAAAAAAAACAGTAGATACAGTAAATGGTGATTTTTATATTTATATTATTTTAAGATATTTATCTGAAAATTAAAAATATTTTTAGTTAAATATTTGAATATATAAGTATATCTGACGAAAATGTTAACAGTCTTTGACAGAAATACTGCATAAAACAGTATAGGTCATGTTAGCTGTAAAATATAATTTTAAAACATTAATTTGGTAGGTATACTTTTAAGTTATAATTGATAAATTTTTTTTAAAATTTAAAGATTATTCCTTAATAATAATAAGGTAGTATAATAATAATAAGGTAATAAATGATAAAATTACTTAAGAACCACGGTCTAGTCATAATAATATAGTTAATCAAATTTTGATTAGGTACCAAAAAATTCAACTATATTTATAAAACCATTTAAATAGTAAACACGAGTACATTAATTGGAGACTCAAATATATGTATAAAATATTATATATTTTAATCATTATTAAAATACTTTTTTTATTTTATTTTTAACCTTTAGTAAATTACATACTCTGTGAAATTTCTAAGTGTTTAGAATTTACATTTTCGGATTAATTGAGGAAATAACGGTATTTTTTGTCATTTTTCAATATTTTTTTCTGATGTGTTTTTCAAAAATCAACTAATCACCTCTTTAAAATACCGTGCTGATAAAACTTCGTGTCAAATAATGGGTCTGCATGAAAAAATTAGATTACAAAGTCGTCTGGTCAATAAATTCCTCAAAGAAAAATATAAATAAATAACCATCATTGTAAAACGAAAAAGTATTTTGTATTGCTCCGAATCTAGAATTTATACTCATTATATTAATTTGTAGTGCATTATTATAGCTTATTTTTGTTTTCAAACTTTATATCCAGTTATTATTGTTTAAAAAATATTCCCTGTATAAAGATTTATTATAGGTATTTAAGATTTTAGACTCAATATTTTTTTGTCCGGGGGGGGGGGAAGGATCCAATACCATTACACCCCTCCCTCCGTAAATACGACACTGCCAAATATTATTTTATTTTTATTTTATACACCTACAATCATTATAAACCTCGTTGTAAATATTATCGTTTTTTAATTTTTATATTATCATTGAGATTATATATTATTATAATTGTATAAAATGTGGTTTTGAATTAGTTCCCACGTGTTTTTCATATTAACTGACCATGCTGTGGTTTTTATTGTAATATTGCTTCACATATTTTGTAATACACAAATAATAATTATTTTACAGATTGTATCTCATTGACGTATACAAATAACACCCATGTTTTATATACGTATATCCCGTTTGCATACTATCTTAGAATAATATGAAATTAATGGTGGATAATGAATACCGGAATACGCGAAGAGAAAATGTCTCTTTTATTTCTACAAATACATACGTATTGTTTAAACAGCATTGTTGTGTTTAAAAAATGTTGAATTTAACATAATTTAAACAGAATGTGTTGGCAGAAACAAAAGTTTTAAGTTTGAACGTTGGTTATGCATGTTTATATTATGCAATATATTGTTTTTCTATGTATACAGATAATTATTTGAATAATTATTGTTTTGTTGGTGTATAGTGTATACGTATAAATATATAATATTTTTATATTTTTATAAGAATTTATTTTTCTCCAATGATACTTGTAAACCCATTTATGGACTTGTCCATAACATCAGAACAACAGCGATACGGAATAAGTCTAAAGTCTAATGAAAATGTTGTTATTGTATTTAAGTATTTTATAGTACCATCGAGTTATTATAATATATGCTTATATGCGCACAGTATTGGTGGCTTGATATTCTGACATTTGAACAGAATCCAACGATTCCTCCTTTATTTAATAAATACTTCTAAATATATAATATTAGTAGATGCCCGTACCTACCTATAACTCATATTTTGATTTTTGAATTTAAATCTACCATATTCATAATATAGTTTTCGGTATTACCTAATAAAATATAGGATATCATTTATGTTGTTATAGGTAGTTATTGTATTTTTAATGAAATGTTTAAGTAAATATATATGTAAATAGACGAATTTATTACCTATTTTAAACTATAGAGAATATGCAGTATAGATAATATATCTACACGTATGATTTTCAAATACTGCATTCAGCACATCTACAAAATAATAGTATGATGATAGATATAAGTATTTGATTTTAATGTTTATTAATTAAATATATTTTAAATTAAACAATTAATTACAATTTTTTGTCACTTTTGATCTGCTATAAGTATCCTATAAGGTATAAGTGAATATAATATTTTATCTGTTTAGAAACGGTTCAAATAAGTATATGATTTTTTTTTTAAATACAAAGAATACAAATGAAAATTAAATACTATGTAGATACTCATTTTGAAGTCTTGATAGATTATACTTTGCTCGAATAAAGTTCTTAATAAGTAAACATTAAAAAAAATGTAAAGTTTAGTTTAGATATCTGGTTTAGCTGCCTTTGTCTGATACGCGACATAGGAAAATTGGGGTTTGTATTTCCAATGTCGTATATGAGTTGATTGTCGGATGGAATGACCTATGACTATGATAATAACTAATAAAGAGACCATAACGCGTCATATATCTATGACGCGTAAGAATTATTTTTTCAATATATATTCCAAATACTAAAATATTCATAATTATATATTATTGTTATTATTATTACTATTATGCTATTTATACATTTTTAAAACACTTAAAATTCAATTTATCGAAAAAAATATTCTTGCGTGTCATAGATTATGTTATTTTTAAAAATTATGATTATATGTCATTATTACATCCTAAAATCAACCAGTTGTTCACGAGATTAGAAATACAAAACCCGTCTTTACTATATGACTGCATACGTTGCATAAGATCTTGGGAATAATTTTCTTATTAATTATTATCACATAATATTCATACAATATGGTGATAGCAATATTTTAAAAAAATCGAGTGTATACTGAAATTTCAATATTTATATTTATATATTTTTTAGCACTGTCATGCATCTCTTAATATTTCATAGAATAAAATAATATTATAATAAAGAATAATAAAATGTAACCATAACATATTTCATAATAACATGTAAGATCGTAAAGATTGCCTCGTTCTTATTTAATACTACCTATTAATATAAAGATTTTATAAATATACGTGCATAATTTGATGGTATAATATCTATCATATAGTCTGTTTATAGGAACCTACTATAAAGTGAAATAAGACTATCTAACAAATGTAATACATTTTGTTCTATTCAATGCCTGAAAATATATTTTTTAATAATTATTATATTTTTGCACTAAAGTTGAAATATTTTCAATTCAAAATAACAATAATGGTAATTTTTTTGCTAAAGTTCAGTTATTTATTTGGCCTAAGAATTTTGATATAATTATATGAATCTACTTTTTTCTATTGCGAGAAAGTAAATTAGTTAGGTCTCGAGGTTTGAAAAAATCATTTATCAAAATAAATATCCCGATTTATTTTTTCAATGATATTTTATATAAAAGTCAACGATTTATAAATATTTATTCGTCTCATATTTGGAGTATTATTATTGGTACATTACAATTAATCTTGATGATTCTGAAATTAGGTAGTATGTATTACAATCATCAAGCAATAATATACCATACATCATAATTAATTAAGTTAATAAAGAGATTACAAAATATCATACTGATACTTTGTATGATAATTGATAAGGAAATTACTTCTTTAAAATTTAAAGAAGTAAATTAATTATTTTGTACATAGACATCAACATGACAAATAAAGTAGGTACAAAATTTAATTTTTTTTATTTGTCTAGGTTAAAACAATATTTTGTACGAAATATGCTTAAATATGCATAATATGCTATATGCATAATTCTTTAAATATGCCGTATCACTAAAAATATGTATTTATATACACTATAAACATTTTTCTACGCACTCTCTTCTGAGCAAAACGTCAACAATTCTTACTCTCGTTGAACTGAATACTCTCAAAAAAAAAATAAAATAAAAATTCATACAAATCCGGACTCTAGTAATAATAACTACTACTACTAAACACATATTATATAATATAGATATTTATTAATGTTCAATATACATATTAGGTATACTTATACTCCAATATACACATTTTCACGACTTTTTATTCAGTTTCAGAGTGTCAAGATTTTTCGTTAATCTACAGATAATCCATATTATGAGGAAAAAATCAAAACTGTATCAATATATTATTTATTTATTGCTTTGAGAAAATAATGAGCCTCATTGTACAAGTCCGTTGAGGGCACATGAATTCACATTATAACATATTATATATACATAAATAAATATAATTAATAGGTACTCGTACGTATTTACTAGGTAACTATTATTTAGGTAGAAAACATTTTAAATTTCATAGTGCAAATAATTAATAATATGGGGATACACGATTGGAGTTCTATAATAAGTATACTAAATTATTATATTTAACACGTGTGACGTATATAAAACTTATTTTTGTTGTACCTATATATTTATAATTAAACAATTAATATAATATGTTTACAACAATTTATTTATGTTGTTTATACGTTTTGTTTATAACGATTTTCTTTGTGACGTAACTATATAAAGGAAATTATCAGCTAATCTATTAGATTTTTGGTTTCTGTATATATTACGCGTGTTGGAATAACATATATAACAAATTATAACATATTATTATTATTTATTATAAATACTGCACCCGATCTAGGGTATTTGTCATCCAGGTCAAAAATAATTGTAGTGCTCTTTTAAAATTGTAATGAGAAAAAAAAGCAATTTGAGTAGATAAGCAAAAAACAAAAAGCAGAAGCAAAAAAAAGTCATCAACATTTTTTACCACCCTTAAATAACTTTTAGGTATCCCATAAACCTACTGAACCCGAGGATAAGAATCATTGCTCCCCCCCCCCCGAGATCAGACCCTGTATACACAGGGATGGATAAAATTCATCACATTCGTAGTTTAAATATAAAATACACGAATAAATCATGTATTTCAATTATAATTTTAAAATGTAATATATAAATGGCTTTAAATATTCAAATTTTTTTAATTTTTCTTGGGACAACGTTAACCCCATATTTGTTATTGTCTTACCTAATATTAATTAGAAAATTTGTTATATTTTATAATACAGCAAAATATTACGCTACGCGAAACAATGATTATGTTAAAAGGTCTACGTTAAAACTTAACTTAACCAATTTTGAGAAAGAGAATAATTCCCAGAAAACGGCATAGCCTTTTTTTAAAATAAAAGTTAAAAAACAGTTACAGCTATTTGAAAAGAGGAAAACTTGAAATGCAGTAACTTCTTTAAAAGGACGTTCGCACATTCGATTATTAAGGGGTATTTACTGTATAGACAATTTCGACTAAACTTTTAGAAAATTAAAATTAAACCATTTGAAATACGTTTAAATATCTATTTCGTGTAATTTAAAAATGTGCCGTATTATATGATTAAATACTTTGTAATTTTTTCGTATCATAAAAACTGTTCAAAATGTATGGTTAAATTATCAAATTTTTATACGAAAACATAATTTATGTTGCAGTGTTTTCAATTTGTTTATAGTATTTTTTATAAAGAAATGAAAAACCAAAACAAATAATTTTAAACGTATTTATGTTATATCTAAAAAATAAAAATGCATACATAAAGTTCTATATCTGGTAGAAATTTGGTAATTATACATCATATCTTGAATGCGTTTGTCCCGCATTTGTATTATGGCCGAATTACTGACGATGTAGCGTATTTTTATAATAGTTACATATTCATAGTCAATATTGATATTTATGTGTTTAGCTAGTTATATTAATTATTATTTTACACCTAAACCATGACGAAAATCATAATTATTAATTTACCATTGCTGTATATCATAATATTACGTCATATATATATATATATATATATAGTAGGTACTTTATATTAATTACAGTTCGAGCAATAGAGATATTCATCGACTGTTAGTCGAAAATACGTTGGATATATGTCAAACATTTCTAAAAATGCCAAAAAACATAAAAAAATTATCATAAATAAAATATTATTAAAATAATGTTGAATGTTAAAGTACTTATAATTTGTAAATATTTAAAAAAAAAATTGTTAAGGACACCAGTATAACAATATGAGTTCATTTTTAATTACAAAATTCATTATTTTGTAATGAAATATTACTATTGGGAAAAAACATATTTTATACATTTTAAATAGGTACCCAGTACCTACTCAAAATATACGTGAACGAACGCAATGGTTTGCGGATATTTTTTTAAGGCGTCAAACATTGGCAACGTATTTGTACACATAATATTATTTACCTAACAGTAAAATGCGCTCATGGCACCTTTAATGTTTATTATTACAATGATATTGTAATTTATACCATTTATACGTATTAACAGGAAAATACTTGGCAGGCGATTTTTGAACATTTTCTTCTTCAGATTTTTCATTGTAAAATTTGACACATTTACAATCCTAAAATTCAAAACTCAATTAACCGCTTGGCCGGCTCGGTAGTGTAGGAAGGGGGAGGGGTTGACACTCCCTTTATTCAGGAAATCGATATAAGGGCAGTATGTACATTCAATCACTGAAAAAATTAATGTGAAAAAGTTGATAACATTTTTATTTTTTTTTTGCTTATTAACTTTTTTAAGAAATGGCTGGGAAAATATTCTGATACAACTCCCTCCACGAATATTTCCAAATGTTCTTATTGACCGCTTATACCACAAACTGAAAATATGTCCTCTGTATTTAGATGACTTTTTAAAAATATATAACTACTTATATATAATAGCTACGGGGCACATGTCTATAATATGGTAGTCACTTCATATTTCGTCATTTCGATAATCGAAATAATAATAAAAAAAAATATATATATATAAAAAATAATCGACATAACGGTCTAGGATAGATTTTATAATTAGACGTTGACATTTGATATAATTAATGCTACCAATAAAATTAATATTTTAATGTGTTAAAATAAAATCGAATTTTTACTACAAAATGTTATCACTTCGTATAAACTCCAATAAAAACACTGACTGTTTACAAAATGCTGTTCGTGAAAATTAAATTTAACAAAACATACCTGATTACTTACCTGATAAATCCACTCTTAGCAAGTAAACTCTTCCTATTAAAAAATAAGTTAACACCATTGTCTAAATATTAATTATAATTCAATATATTTTGTATTATAAAATCAATGGTATACGACAATAGTGGCCAAACTACAGACAGCCATAAAATATATCCAGTCCGTAGAACTTTTCTAAATTATAATATTATCTAAAACTTTTCTAGATTATAATATGTTTTTTCTTTTCCTTGGGTATTATTATTATTATTTTAATTTTGAAAGTAAAAATAAAGATTCGGTATAATATTATTAAAAATAAATTGGCATCCAATATAATCTAATAATGTTATTTTTGTTATTTGTTGGTTTTTGTTATTAGTTGGTATTTTAATTTGAAAATCGTCCACTATAAAAGGTACATACTGGTGTACAATATTAATACATGTTCTATTATACAAATAGAATGTCAAACATGGTCTTCAGTCATTACATTTATGGAAAACATGAGTAAGTATCACTATCAGTACTCACCCTATAAGTCAAATATAGTGAATGCAAAACTTGGTACTCAAAATGAATATGGTAAATGAGGCCTGAGAGGCAAAACTATTGAATTACAATAATGCGGTATTCGTAGCAGAAAACTTTTTTAAAGTACCAACAATATTTCATTTAAAAAACTCTTTACTCTAATATCCTTCTTAACTCCTACCCGAAAAAGTATATACAGTCATAAAAAAAATTCAAAATAAAACAAATCATCATTAACCAACAGTGTCATAATATCAGGTTTTACTATACAGCGGAAAATTTTTGATAGGTCCCTTTACAAAATATAATAAATGTTTATTCCTCCCATGGTTTATTTATTTACCTTTCTTGTGTGAAACACTTCTTTACGAAAACAAAAATAAGCACAAAAAAAATGTCATTACATAATTTATTTTATATTTTGCTAACAAAATTATAATAATTTGCCGATTAATATTCCCAACGATCGTCCCAGTAAGCCTTTAAAAATTATACAGGGTAAAATGCTCTCTTTGCCCTCCTCCTCTCCAAATGACGCCACAGTTACCAATTCATTCCTCATTTTGCTCAGAATCTAAAAAAGGATTAGTCAAATTTTCAAAATAATTCATCACTTCCATAATGAATTTCTATTTACACTCAGATATTTCGCTCGTCATACATTTTTTTTTTTTTGGATAGGTACGGCCCTCCTTAAAAAAAGTTTTACCACCACTGGTATACGAGACATAAATAATGTAACTTAAATACAGGTATAAATTTAACGTATTAGTATTAGCGGCCGACGCATTCTTGACACTAAGTCACTCATTGACAATCATAATATCGTCCAGGATTCTTTAATTCCTGGCCCTTGGATGGGTAACCAGTTTTTTGCTTTTTAAAATGTAAATAGGTAATATATTATTATTTATTATGCTCCTTATATTAAATTTAATTATATTATTATACCTACTATTGCGTTAACCTTCGTATTTCGAGTTTTGAACATTATATTACGAGTACCTACCTATTATATACCTTTTAATATATATTATTTGCAATCTACATAATAATAATTTGTAAACCTAATTATTTCTCAATACATATATTATATTAATCATTATTATATATATAATTAATAAATTTTATTTGGCCGACCCCAAATAGTTGGGAGAGAAGGCGAAGGAGAAGAAGAAGAATTAATAAATTTTATTATGTTTTCACCTAGTATTATAGTTTATAAATTATTTCATATTTATTTTTTATATTTTTTTGCTATTTTGCTTTTTATTTCTTTGTTAATTAATTCTTATATTTTCATAATGAATTATAGGTAGGTAATAGCTAAAGTTAAAAATGTCAAAAAGAGAATTTCTGATGTAAAAAAATATTTTGAATACAATTCGACGATGTTTTTTTAAGAAATTTCTCGTTATGAATTACAATTATAAATAATGCAAAAAGAACTATTACAATGTATAATTACTTTTTTCCAATAAAATTATCACATTTAACTAAATTAACATATTTTAATTACTACGTGGAGAAGATAGACGAAATGATGATATAAGATATTTTCTACATTGTCATATCATTAAACGAATATAATAATTATTATGAATCTACGATCATTATAATTTTTTATTATAGTAAGTTTATTTTATTATTATAGATATATAGATATAGATAATGTTTTTACTACCTACTACAATAATGATACTGTTTTAATAGCATTTAAGAGGACGCTAAACACACGTTTGTTGTCTCTGTCTTACATACGTATACATAGTAAATTTACTTACCACATTCTTACTACCTACTTAATATTAGAGTAAGTTTATCAATCAAATTTGTAGAGGAGAACATGAAATACGCTTTAGTTTAGAGTTTTTTTTTTAATTTTATTTTTAATTAAGTTATAAGTAGTTAAATAACTCAGTTTTTTGAACGCATATAACTAGTTTAAAAAATGAATTTGTAAAATAAAACTCTACGCCAAAGCATAATTTATGTTCTCCTCTACAAATTTTATAATAGGTAAATTTGCTCTGATATTCTTTATAAATAAACTGTAGTAAGAATGTGGTACAACAAACATGTGTCTTCTTAACTAATTATTATTATTTAAATTGAATTTTCAAGTTTTAAGGTTTTTAACCTGAACGGTAGCATTTAAATTCTGCGTTGTATTGTACTAGCGATAGCAATAAGTGATAAGCTGAAATGAGGCTGCTGTACCTACTACCTTTTACGTGTTATTTTAACATAGTCCCAGTTACAAGCCTTAAAACTGATAAGCTTTCCAACGCCAATTTGCTATTCGTATGTAGGTTATTCTTTTAAATTCAATTTATATTGAAAATTATAAATAATAAATAACAATTATTATTTGTTATTGATTGGGTACGCAATTTTCATTTCGTTATCTGCTTCGCAACTGTGTTATTTTTAATTTTAAAATTGTCTGTCACGACTAGGCTAAATCTCTTTTCTGAGGACGCAACTTTTCTATAAAAATGTATATACGGGACGCCAGTAGTATTCTCCCTTAAATATTCAGAGTATGCCACTGATTGATATATTGGAATATTAACATCTGACACATATGTGCTTGTAATTATAATAATAAATAGCTGTAGAACGAATACGAAATTATATAATATATATTGTGAACGATAAGGTGGTAGATGTCAAACACGTAGGCAAGGAGCTTATATATAATATCGTTTAGGTATTGGTATATATATATATATATATTTAACGATGTATTATATTTTAAAATACACATTCAAAACCCTATCCGAAATATAATCAAACGTTATTTTTTTCGCATAACTTAAGTGTAAAACTGTAGAAATTCTTTATAATAATATAAATTATTATAGATATAATATAGTAACATAGTACCTACCTTAACTATTACAATGTGTTCCGATATTTTGAAGTTATGTTTTCATCGATTTTTGACTCCGTTTCTGACAAAATACTTTTTTAGGTGTCAAAATAAACACATAAAAAATGAAAAAAAAAAAATTTTAACGAATCAATACTGGATTGTATTACATATAGTTCTAAATACCTACCAAAGTCTACATCCGGATTTGTTATCTCCGTCTGAATCAGTGCTAGTCCGACTCTGCACACACGTACGGAATAGAAAAATTGGGTCAAATATCACGAGTTCATTTTTGCGGGTTGTGATGGTGCCTATAAAAATAATTACATATTGTTGAAATTATTGCTTTTTCGATAACTTAAATTTTAAATAATATTCCAAATGTATAAGTACAATGTGATAACTAAAATTTTAATGTTTTTTTGAAAATTAATTAGTCAAAATAAATAAATACAGCAAAACTTTAGTTTTACGTTTCTATAGAAAGTTTCAATCCTTGTATTCCCGTTTTGCCTGTCCATTTGTCCGTCCAAACGTCTGTCCTTATAATTCGTTACCATAGTTACTATTGATTTTATAATTAATTATTATCCTGCATAATTAATTATTCGCATTATCGATTAGTCGATTTAATAATATATAATCCAATGGCCTTAGTTTCTGCGGCTTATATGTTAAATAAAATGTACATATATTATCAAATATAACAAGCTGTAAGATTAGGATTTATCTAACTTGTTAAAAAAAGATTAACATATCCAAAAGTTAAATGAAATAAAAGATCCAATTTTACCGTGTTCCTTTTGAAAATAACGTCCTCTTAAGAGGATTTAATGATAATTTTTTAATGAAAACCGTGTATTAGCATTTTCATTTATTTTTATCAATTTACAAACATGTTAAAAATACGAAACAAAAAACAAATTATAGCTAACAACATTTTTGGTATATGCTTTTTTGCACATTTTACGAGCTGTTACAATATCATTTATTTTTATTTTTTTCAACAGCTCATAAGTCGTGTAAAAATGAATATATCACAAATTCATACATTTCTAGATACTTTTGTTGTTTGTAATTAATTTTTTATTTCATCTTTCTATAATATTTTTAAGTTGATAAAAATGAAAAATTAATTTTAATTTCAATAAATATCGTTATTACACTACAATTAAAAACGATATTGATGCAAGTCTATTTTTAAATTAGGTACTTTCAAAATATATTTTTTAATTTTTTAATTGTTGGATCTCCATTTTTCTTGAAATTTCATAAAAATTGCTTATATAAAACCCCTTAAAATTCAGGTGTATGGTGTCCTCTTAAGTCTTTAATTACTTATAATTTACCATCATCCCTAGCCCGTTATTCACTGAATAGGAGTGTGGCTATTGGTCCTTATTACGTGTTTTATTACAGTTTTCTATATAAAAAAAATGTGTATGTTACAGAAATGGCAAATTACAGAAAATGCAATAAAATGATACTGATTTGTTACGATTGACATTTTTGACCAACTATGGCATCAGTGTGTCACCAATATTATTATATCAATTTTTATACATTTTACACATTTTACACAAACAAATGTTTATATCCATATAAAATTATACATATTATATTACAGCAATATTGAAACAAGTAAATAGTAATATCGAGCGTAGCTAGAAATTATTTTTCATATTAAATTATGTATTTTGTCTTAACTAACCAATAAATTAACCAGATTTTCGATAACGGTTCCTAAGCCAAATAAAATGTCATTTTATACAGGTTATGATATTAAGTAATATTATTTAGTCAAAACTTGTTCCTGAAAAATGTATCCAAAATGATTACTATTTTGTTTTTAATAACCAAATAGACCTTGGCTGTCAAAATGAATAAAATTTATATGTACCTACCTATAAACTATAAGGTTAAAAATGTTTACGTGCTATTTTCACACGGCGTGCGTATTTACGGATGCTACACGAGACTGATCAATAGATCCTAGATTCAGGTAGGTAGTGTCTCCAGCCATAATTTCGATTAGGAACCAGCTATAATAAAGCAAAGATCTACAACCTTTTTATGCAGCGGGCCACCAATTATTTTTTAAAAATCTTGCGGGCAATGAGGAATGAATGAACATATAGTAAAAACCTATATTTTATACAAAAATTCCGTTTTTATTATTATTACATATATGATTAAATTTTAAATTATAAACTATTTATTTATTATTATTATTATTATTATACTATACCTATACAATACGTTAACATATTTAAATTTTGAATTAAAAATTATTTATTTTTAGTGGGATATTTGGCATTGTTTTTCCTGAACTAATTTGTTTATGTTGGTTTGTATTTGAGACGATGCAATCCTTATCGAATTTTCTAGATAGGTATCAGTTAACCGAGTTCCAGTTTTCAATTTAACAATTTTCATTCGTGAAAAAATATGTTCACAAGTGTATGTATTACTAAAGAGAAATATCATATTTAAAGCATTGTTTCGTAAATTAGAATATGTCTCCTTGTCAATATATTTTGAATAAAAAATTGAAAATTCAACGTTATTATATTTATCTTTTAATATTGTTAATATTGTATTGCTCTCTAAATGAATAATTTCTATTTGCATATTTTCTGAGACATTTTAAATTGATAATGAAAATGAAATTCAAAAAAAGTTTAAACAAATTTTCATTAGCTTTGAAATCTAAGAACCTCTTCAAATCAAACTGAAGTTTTTAATCAGAAATTGCTTCTGCATTTTTTTTGTTGAAATAACATTGTATTTGACAATTATGGGTAGTGTGTTATGTTGTTTTTTTTAAGCTGGATTTCCCATAACATAAGTTTATTTTCAAAAGATTTAATATGATTGAATAAATTATGAATTAATTGGTTTTGACATTGCAAGCATAAATTCAAATCATTCAAGTGTAATGTAATATCCGTGAGATATGCAAAATCATTTGTCCGTTCAGAATTATGAAGTCGTTCAAAAAATTTTCCTTTACTTGTAGAAAATTAAATTAAATCAAAAACCCTTTATAAGACTTTTCCTTTGCTGAGCCAACGAGCATTTGTAAAGTAGATTACATCACCATATTCAGCATCTATCGCATATAGAAAGTCTTTAAATTCTCTATGATTCAATACTCTTGATTTAATAAAGTTTACTATTTTTACATCAGTTAACAACAGTTTAAAAACAAACAAATTTTTCACATACCTAAATTTTCTTTGAGATAATACAGTGATATTTTATCAGTTTAATGAATTAGTATCACATGCACTCATTTCTTTTTTTAATTAGCACTATACGAGGCCTTCGTTTTTTCCAACTATTGATTGGGCTCAATCTGTTAACCCCAGAAAGGTTATTTAATTTAATATCAAATCAGCTAAGTGTCGATTTTAAAGCATTAAAAATATCACAACTTTTTATTGTGCTTTTTCATTGAAAAAAATGTGGCTGATTTTTTAGTAACATTAAAATTAATATCAATCCCCCAATGAAAATTGCTAATTGATGAGTATCCGTCATATCTGGACTCCCGTCAAGAGCCAGCGAGTACAAATAAATGTGGAAATACGATCTTTTAGGGTACTTTCAATATCAATTCCTAGTTCTTCTATACTCTTTTCTACAGTGACTATTGATAAACTAAATTTGGAAAATAGTTGTTGTGGTAAACTAATAATAGTTTTGGTATCATAATGCCGTTTAAAATTGTACTCTTTCATCACTGCAATAGACTCTTGACAAATTAAACATACAGCATTTTATTCAAATTGAATAAAAAAATAACCATTGTACCAGTTTTCTTGAAATACGCGACTTTCGTCAGAGATTTTACGTTTTTTACAAACTAACATGAATAATAATGAAATAATACGTACAAAAATACGTTAAATTGTAACTGTAACACAATACATGTATAATATATCTACTAATACTATAATATAATATGCTGTATGTCTGTATATTGTGTTCGTTACGCGATTGAGAACTTACTAAAAGACAACAGCCAACTCTAAGTATAGGTACTTATATATTATATAATCAATGTAGGTCTCATCGATAAGATTAAATGACATATTAATCATAGGATATAAATTAACTTCTCCAATTTTTTTGATAGCCATGTCATATAGCCGTTCTAATTTGATCAAAATAGAAAACATACAATATGCTGTACCTATTGCTATACTTAAACTGTGATCGCGGGCTACATAAATACATACATATATACAATAGGCGTGTTTTAGCGGTCAATCTGGTTATGTTTTTATTTGTCTTATCAACAACCAAACATACTAACCATTCCATTTAATTGGTTATTATAACCTAAACTGATTGTTTATAAAACTCAGTAACCAAATTTTATTTGGTAAATCACGAAAACACGCCTAATATAACTTATACCTAATTGTTTTTCTGTTTACAATAACCGTGGTTATCGTACTATCAATATATTATACTACTATATTATCATTTACTTTATTATTAAAATCATTTTTACTATTGTATTATCATAATACTAGCTTGAGTGCAACTCCTTGTAAGTGTAACTCCTCTTAAGTGGGACTACTTGAAAGTTCAATACCTTTTGAGTGCAAAACCTTGAATTTGTAACCCCATTTGAGTGTGACTAAGTGTAAATTTTTTTGAGTGAAACACCACCAAATAGGTGGAATTTCTTTTGAGTGTAATTCATACCCCTCGTATTTTGTATTTTATATGGATCCATAATAGTCGGTGACTGAAGTTTTTAAAAAAATAATATTGTTGATTAATTATCTTTAAAAATATTTCACCTGTGACGGAATTTGGAGTTCGCTTTGTAGAAGATAATCTTTCACACATAAAGTGTTTCTGTTGTAGGTTCACAAAATAGATAGGTAATTCAAAAATGTATCGAACTTTCTATTCTCGGATTTTTATAAAAACTCGAACGTCGCTTCACTCAGTTCTCGCCGAGTGTAACGGGTTTCATACAACATACATAAATTGTATTTAATACGAATTTTGAAAAATACCACAATAGTATAATATAGTAGGTATATATATATGTGAATTTGGTCGGACTTTTCTAGTTTTTATATTTGTGGAAATGTTTGAAAGTCCTGCCGATAAAAGTTCACCCGAATGTATTAATATAAATATAATTAAAATTATGAAAAATACTACAAAAGTTCGATGATTTGAAATCCATTACTATGAAATATAAAAAAAATATAGTAAAGGTACCTATTATGTGAATCAGTTGGTCGGACTTATCGTTTTCGGTGTTTTATAAAACTATTGTCTCCAGATGGAAATCTACAAATGTCCAAAATAAAATACAAACTTGCCACAGGGTATTATAATAGGTACTCGGTACAATTATACATAGTTCAAACGAACAGAAAAAAATACAAAATATAATGATAAATACTTAATAATAAAAATTTCAACGATAAGAAAATGTATTGAGATTTCGTTCACATATCGCATATATCGGATAAAAATTAAACACTTCTTATCTTCGCAGACGCCGAAATCGAGAAAAAAAAGGCAAATAAAAAATAAAATCGGCATAGTAGAATTCGAACTGTGTACTCGGTATCTACTCGAATGATATTATGATCAACATTTTTCGTATTTAAACTATTCAGATAACGGACGGTGCCGTATTTGGACTCATAATATAGGTACCTACACATAGTGAGAACGGACGTCACGGTCGTAGAGGGACGGTTCGTAGACAAAGAAATGTTCAGTCGGAGGTTAAGACGTCCGGGAAATCCGAATACGACCTCTGAGGCCTCGTAAAACCTCGGAAAATGTCGCAAAACGCCGATTTCGGGATTTCGGGGTGATAAGACGACGGCGCGAAAAACACTGAAGCGATAAGAAACGGACAGTGGAACGGTTTTCTTCCAAGCGATCTATAGAGTGAACACAGAGTAATACGGTATGTACCTAAACTTCACGTCTTTGAAAAATTCGAAATACGGACGAACGGAAAATGAAAAAAATGCAAATCCAAAGGACGACAGCGATAAAAACGGAAGGGGAAATACCCACGGCCGCCGGTAGGGAAAACGATCAGTTAAATAAAAAGCGTAAAGTTTTTTCTTCCACGAAAAACCGTCCATTCGGAGTTAGCATATTATATATAATATACCTACTACATTATTATTTTCTTTGTTTCTTATATGCAGTTTTAAATCGTAATTTTACCATATTAAAATATTACATTTTGGATTTTAAACCCACATTTCAAATTAATTTTAAAATAATTTTGAAAATTTTCAAAATCTATATATATATTTTTTTTCATTATAAGCAATAAGCAGACGTATTGGGTGATTTGGTCTTAAATTTAAAGAGATGGAAAAAAATGTAATGGATCATATATCTGATAGAAAAATAAGAAGAGAGATGTTCTCTTACAATATTCGTTTTTATTTAATTAGTCTAACTTTAGTTGTTACATCTTTTAAAATATTTATTTTCTTAAGATGTATGATGGGTTCATAATATAACTTACAAAATGTGTTTTCCCAATAACCGTAAAATTTGTATTCGCCGGAAATAGAGCAACCCCAAAAATCAAGGGGGAGGGGTATGTATCAACTATAGTTAATAAGTTAAAAAGTAAAGTTGTTGACTTTTTAAAAATAGGTAATCACTTATTTAAACTTGACAAATTATGTAGTTAAACATTTGTAAGTAAGTACCTACTCGTGTTACTTTTAACTATTTAGTTTAAAGTTAAGATAGAAACATAATTATTTAGTTAGGATCAAAGTTTTTTTGTAAAACGTTGAATCATTAAAATCAATTTTTGTTAAATTTGAAAATAATTTCCGTGAAAAATGATAATAGGTAAATTTACATTTTTATATACAATTTACTACTGTTTTTTTGTTATTCTGATTGGGAAATAAATGATTATTTAGTAACTAACTTGAAAAATATTCTAATTAACTTAACTTTAACAAGTTAATATTATATGTTATTAACTTATTATAAACCCAAAATCAATCACAAAAATAATAGGTACACTTTTAACTGCATATACGTATTTCAACAATTATATTATATACATACATAATATGTTATAACAGCATTTTAGACAACAGACAACAGTTCAATAGTGCTCAACAGTGGCGTCATTTCAGTTTTTAAATATAGGTATACCTATACCAACATTGCCAACATTTGAAGCGGGTCGATTTTTCGTTTAACCAGACCATTTTTCAAAACCTTATTTTTACTTTTCATACAATTGTTTCGATGTGACCTTGATTGTGTAACGACTGACTATTTTTCAGAATAGATTTTTTTTGTATAAGTAATTTATCGATTAATATAATACTGCAAATATAGACAGTGCGTGATGGCCTGATTATATATTTTCCAAATTCCAAAATATTATCATATTCAACGCTGGTCATTGACACGTACCTATATAAAAAATAAAATAAAATCAAAACAGCATAAAATCACTTCAATGACGCCCTTGGAACTCAGAGAACTGAGCATCTCGCACGCTTTTCAAAAAGCTATACACACCTATATATTTCCAATCCAAGGTCGATCAGCTTATAGACGCGTACACGCGTTACATTAAAGTTTCGAATTAATCAGACATAATGATAATATTATCGTATACCTCACGTCACGGAAAATTATAGGTGTTTATATATATATGGACTATCTATGAAGGTATATTTACTATATATTATATTATAATATGGGCACAGGTACCTATGGGTATAGACGTGTACTTATTACTTTTATATATTGGTTATTATTACTATTATAATGGTTTTGACCTATTACTCGGACGTTAAAACGTATTTTAATATAATATATAATAATATCGCCTTATACTAATAAGCAATAATTATGGTTATTATTATGTTTTCGCTGTTGTCATATCGAAGTCCCCCATAAAAAATTACAATAAATACGAAAACGTCGTGGTGTGTATTACCATAATATGTGTTTACGGTTGTTTACACCGCATTTCGTATACCTGGTCAATGCGGATGCGGTCAGTATTATTATTATTATTATACAGACGGAAGACAAAATAAATTGAAGGCGATAAAATGTAATAAAATACAGCAACCTCCCACATAGCGCGAGCGCGTCGGCGGGAAATATTATAATAAACACCCGTTGCCCCGTTATATTGTTATTATTCTTGTTCTCCTTGTTATTGTTGTTTTGTTGTTGTTGACTGCATGTGGTGGTTTTAAAACTAGATTTTCATTTTTTTTTTTTTTTTATTGGGGTGGGGGTACAAAACTTGCATAGTTTTATTACATGTTAATAGATATTCTTACGGGCGTTGATGTGTAAGGGAGGGGTCAAGGGAAGGACGTGCCCTTTCTATAGAGACATTACACGACGATGGCTACATTACCACAGCTTAGCTTTATTATCGATTTATTATTTTTTATCATGTTATCTATTTAGCTGTAACTGATAGTAAAATATAACTTTTTTGTTATTACTCGCGTGAGAAACAATAATTATTGGTGGATATGAAAAACTTGACTAAAGTTTGTCTCCCTCCCGCACCACTGAAATTATCTTATGGACACCCACGGATCAATGTATTCGCAGGATTTCTCACTTAAAAGCCTTTTACTCACTATAGTCACTACTATACACCTTTGATAATTTACCAGATTACTTCGACACGAAAATTCACGATTCTTATATTTCAGTCTTGGGAATATAATATCTTGGTATATTATCTAAATCAATATAGAATATCAAATCTATTATGATATTACGCTTGCAAAGCAAAAAATCTAATTAATAATAATCGATTTTTTTTTTAACTCTACACTTAAAGACAATATTAAAAACAATGATTTAAACTAGTATTTATTCATAAAATAAACAATTAAATTATGAAATTTAGGTACACCTATATATAATTATACATTTAATCCATTATTACACTCTATTTAGAAGGTACCTACGCGTAACACGTACATTTTTCTTAAATGATTTTGATTTTGAAATTATTCCATGGAACTTTAACCTGCCCGGTGACCATACAGAATGTGCAAACAATAACAAATGATTAAAAATCGAACGTTATGCATTTTATAGTAGGTACCTATAATATATAATAAAAGTATCACTTTACAGTACCTAATAAAAAAATAAAAATTACGACCGCCGACAAGATACTGTATGCATAGTGAAATAGGTACCGTAAAAAAAAAAAAAAAAATACGATTTGGGGGGGGAGGGGCAAATGTTTCCTTTCCTTTGCCCCCCTCTTAAATCCGCCACCGACTGTTGTTAAATATGCCCAGATACCCACATATACATAATATATATATGTATACTATATTATTATATTATTATAATATAAAAATGTATATTATATATTTCGTTTTGGTGGGGGGTGGAGTCAGGAGGTCGGCCGAACGCGCGAATACCGCAGTTGCGGTATATAGGTGTACCTATATATATATACACACAATACACGAATACGACCGCGGTCGTGGTAGGGGCGGTGGTTTATGGTCGGGCGGTGGTGGGGTTGCAGCGGTTTCCTTAAACGCTAATCTCTCGGCCAGGGATCCGATACGGAGAGAAATAAAGGTTTTTACACTATAACATACATATATATAAATATATGTACGCGTGTGTGTCGGGGAAATTATAACAGTCACATGCGTACACGCCGGCCGTGTGGCGATTCGATGTAAATATTGTATATAATCGCGGGCGATTTCGCGGACGGTTGTATCATTGTTTCTCGCGTCAGTCGATGTTTGGATCCCGGGACCAGTTAACTTGCCGATATATATTATCATTGTCGTTATCATATTGTTATTATATAGATATTGATATTGATCAACAATTGTATTGACAATTTTTTTCGTCCCGCCGTGTTCCGTACCGCTACCGATCGATCGATATTTAAACACAGTTGATGTCGTTTTCTTTTTCCTCGTATCGCGAAAACCAAACGAATTTTACCGAATAAATTTTTTTCTCCACAAATTCCAGATAGAAATTTATTCGCGTATTAATCGAATATAATATATATATATATATAATATACAATACATATTATCGTATACCTATATATATAGGTATAGGTATAATAAATATTTGTATAATAATACATATATCATCGCGTTCTACGCACGGATAGAGACGATCACGCGCCGGCCGCAACATGAAAATCATAACATTATTTTCAAAACGTTCCCGTCACGGTAAGTGCAAAAAAATAAAAAATAAAAACAAGAAATCGTACGACGTCCATTCGTGTCATTATATCATGTACACCTACTCGTCTATATATAGTTCATTTTTGGTTACTTTCGTTCGTTTTACGTTTAAATCTTAAACCACGTTCGATCGTTAATATCACATTAATCGCATATTAAAACTAGTGTTGAGCACGCTGCATTATTGCAATTGCCATTTACAAAAATATATAGATCCTTAACTATTATACCTAGTCGTTATCTATGAATTATATGCAAAGTGTATATACTTACTATACCAAAGTATGTTTCGACATAAAACTTTGTGCATAAAACAAATTTTATTACACTGCAGTTGTGTAACGAGATCGTATATTTGTCCATCGATCATATGAAACATCATTCGAACATGAAACACAGAACATGTATAATAATATACTATATAGTACATTTTTGTGAATTTGGGTTTTGTTTTATTTATATAAATTACCCACATGTACTGAAATTTTAAATATATAATAATATTTTAGTACCTATTTGGTATATAAGTAGTATATAAAAACCGGATAAAACATCAAATCAAATTAAAAAGCTCCTAACTACATATAATATATAACATACATTCCATGACTGTAAAACAATGTTTTTTTTCTATAATATAAGACTAAAGATATGGAAAAGTAAATGAAAAATATAACTCCATTTGGTTGAGTTAAATTCAACCGAAATCATTCAGTTAATACCTAGTCAAAGTTAAATATTAAATGTAAAGTTTATTTCATAGTTAAAATATGGAATAGAAAATATAAAAACTGAATTCGGTCAAAAAAGTAAATTTTTATAAAAAAAAAAAAAAATTTTTTATTTAAATAAAAACACGAAACACATAAAATGCATACAAACATGCTTATAATAATTTTTATTAAAAGTTTTGATACTGTCCAACATATTTTAAGATACAATGTAGATTATAAATAATTATTATTGGATTTCGATTGAAATATGAAGCTTGCCAAAAGTGTTCGACCCCTCCCCTACTGTTTTAAGTGAACTAGATCATTATATAAATGAACCATAAAAGGATAATTTAATAAACGGTGAAAATGTAAGCTACCTATTTACGTTAATTAGTTAATGGCAAAAATAAATAACTAGTTGAGTTAAAAAAAACATTTAAAACATTAACTCTGTAACTTAATTAACTTTTTGGCTAATTAATATACAACTTTGTATATATGAGTATAGGTGAGATTGTGTTATTGAAGTTTTTCGTGCTTTCCAAATACACTATATAATACACTTTGATAAAAAAAGGAAAATTCAAATTCAAATGCGAGAACTTAGTTTATGGTTAAAATTTTATTTTTTCTCAACTCATTGTATAGTTTAAAGTAGCTATAGACGTTAGATGCTACATTAATTTAATATTACACATATACATGTGTACATTTTAAAACTATGTCCAACATTCAAATATGGGCTTATAACTATAGTTGAGAGTTAATAAAACTTTAACCTTTTTTAAACTTTTTAACCCCACTAACTAATTTATTTTTCCATAGTTATTAACTTAACTTCTTAGAGTTATACTATTACATAATCATTCAATTAAGTTAACACTTATTGAAAGCAAAAATGTTCAAAAGTTCAAATTGAAGTTTAAATATAGTAATATTAATTACAAATAAAGAGGGACTTAATATTTAAAAAAAAAGTAAAATGTGGAGTCAAATTTCTTACATTTTTTGGATTAATTTTAAAGATTCAAATCTTAATAATATTTGTTAAATGGAAAATAATTTAGGTATCAATTAACTTTTTTTAAACCGAGTAAACTTGCGCCTTTCTCCCTTTTAAACTTTAAACCTATAATGAGTTGAAATTATTTTTTTTAACTAAAAAATTTTTTTTGAAATATGTTAACTGAAAGCTGTTCATATTAACTCATTTTAGTTATAATTAACTACCTATCTGAATTATTTTTCAATTATTATATTTATAAATTGATTTTTCGTATATTTAACATTTTTGTGATGTGTAAAAATAAGTTAAATTAACAATGAAAATATTTATGTATAAATGACGTGTTTTATTTTAGCCATTGTTCTCTATACTATATAATAAGTAATTATTAGTATATACATTATACAACATTCAGATATCAAAAACAATACAATAAAAGAAAAATTTAAACTTTAAAACACTTTTTTTTTTGGTATATTATTTATATATATGTATGTATAAACCAATAAATATTAAATATGTAAATAGTAAATTAGTTAATTAAATAGTTATGCCTAAATATGTCTATCTGAAATAATTTCTAGTTTACAAATTCTTAAATGTTATTGAATTTTATAAATGGCGTCTAATATTTGTTCTATTGTTATTAATTATAAATAATTTATATTGTAACCTATAATATTTATAAAATAGAAAAATGAAAATACTTTATGTTTAAATTAAACTAAAAAATATATATATTTAAAGAAAACAAAATTATACATAAAAATTGAATAAAAACAAAACATTACATTCTTATTTGATTTTCTATATTTGACTATATTAAAGTAATTTTTTATTTCAATATTAAAATTAAAATACAAATTATTAATTAAAAACAATGTGATTATTAACAAAGAGTACGTATAGATAATTCGAACAAAGTCTATATAATATCTCTAAAATTATTTTTTTTTAAATTTTAACATTTCGGATAATAACGTTTTCTGTCGTTGATTTTAAATAAACATATTTATTTATATTAGTAAAAAAGAACATTAATTATGTACCTACATAGTAAATATGAATCTAAGATTTAGATATAGGATAACACACGTTGGGAACTTTGTATAATACCTATCTATAGCTCAGCATTGTTTGATATGTGTACACGACTTATTGACCGTTTCATGGTGTGACATTCGAGTTGAACTTGAATATTTTTATGTCAGATAGGTGTAAAAAATTAATAGGCGAAATTGATTCACGGATACGACATAATATTGACTACCTATTTTAATTTTAATTTTTTTAACAAAATATAGGTATTTATAAAAGTAATTAGATACATGTAAAATCATCGGTCTAAACTCTAAATGAGATGATAATATCATAAAGAAGATTTTATTCATATAGACATTTTATAGATTTAAATATTAAAACCTATTTAGATCATTAAATTAGTAACATATGTAATCATATATATAAGAATATGATAACTTTTATATTATAAAAATCACAATAATGTGCATACTACGTATACCTAACGGTTAAGGTAACCTACAAATTATAATCTTTTCTAGGTCCATGATTATACAAAGTATGAGCATAATATATTATTTTGTGTTTTGTAAATTTAATCGAAATACTACATTGAGTTAATGTATTAAGTTTCCATTCTTCATGATTATGTATAATAATATCAAACAAAGTTCAGATTTAAATTTCTTTGTCGTACATTTTTGCCGCATTTTATATAATAAACAAATAGTAATAAGTATAATATTGCCTTACTTAACATTGCTCTTTTAGCTCTTTACGCATACTCAAGAGAATACATATATAGTTATATTTAGATAATTTTATTAAATTCACACGTTTCTGTTATCACCTAATAATATATAATATCCGAAAACCGAGAGGCAAAACAATGCAAAAAGATAAACGTAAACGCTCGTGAAGTTTTTATTTTAAGATTTTATACAACAATAACACAACACAATATTCTATTATAAATATAGCATTTTTAGCATTAATTACCTACACGTGTAACGCACACGAAAATCGCTTCCCGAAAACCAACAACGTGATCTCTATTTATATCTAGGTTAATATAAAAGTATTACTTGATCCATTATCATTAAAAAAAAAAAATTTTAAACTAGAACACTATTTTTGATAAGTACCTAGATATGATTTTTTTCAATGAGTACAGATATAGATACTAGTAGATATGGTTTATATTTCGTTAAAAATACAACAAATAATTATTTAGATTTCACTATAAAAAAATATTGAAAACTAAATAGATAAAATGTTCGTTTCAATATAGGCCAGTCGACGTTAAAATTGATGTAAAGCTCCGAGTTTTAGAGATAACTTTCTTTTCTACGAAATAAATTATTACCTATACCTATACATTATTGATCCATGTACCTATAGATAACAAATCGACATGTAGCGTTCTTGTAATGAATGTACCTATTTATAACATTATGTATAAAATATTAAATTATTGTGTTTCGTGTTATCTATTTTAAATACAATTTAATTATTATTTTTTTAATTACGTTACAACACTTATGTTTCATACAGCACATCAGCGCCCAGCACAAACATTTATAGATTAGAATTCGAACAGTCTGAAATCTAAGACGTAATTTAAAAAGAAAAAAAATGTATTGCTTTTCCAGAAAACTAAATAAATAAAATAAATGTAAAAATAGTTTTACTTGTATTTGTATTTTTAGATCTTTGTTATTTTTTAATAAACCAAAATTTCTTCGACAATACAAGACAACAGTGTTCAATTTGGATGTTGTTTCTACACTTTTCCAATACTTTTCTGTAATCACGAGAACTTAATATTATATTATTTTATGGTGACCGAAGCCTGTTTATAAATTTTGATTTTCATTTGATATGGCTACTTCATAAAAGAACAAAATTCCCATTGCCAATATTTGTATGATTATATTTTGATGAAAAACTAAATTAATTTATGCCTTTGTAACATACAAACTTGTGTTTTCTTAAAATTCAATCACGGGCGGCTCATTAAAATCTTATAATCTAAAACAGATCTTTATCAATAATATTGTTTTGGATATTAAATAATAATAATAACAAATTCAAATCATGTATACGCATTGAAAACTAGCAGTACATTATTATTTTTTTTAATGGTTGGGGGCCAGACTGTTAACAATATTGTTATATTGTTAATTTCCCTTGTCAGATCTGTTGCTACTATTGAGTCTTATTTAAATTATTTAAAGCGAACGTTCACATTACATAGATATATGTGTGCAGGTTAATATAAATGTATATATAATAGGTATGTATAAATATTATTATTAGTAAATTTAGCTGTATGCAAGTGTTGAATATGCCATATGTGCATCAAGTGTTTAAAAAATTATTTAAATAAACATTTTGCGTAAAATTGCTCATAGAACTATTTTTCTTTGTAATATATATCATAGTAATATTGAAAAATTTGTAGTGAAAAATCGTGTTGAATACTTATTAAACATTTAATTTATTTTTTAAATATCATGTAGGTATTTAGTATGGGGTATAGACGTATTGTTGTGTATTTTGGGTATAAAACAACGTCCTGATTTGTGACCAAAATATTATATTGATCAATTATAATAATTATAATGCTCGGGAAGGGAAGGATATTATCTGATGTCTCAGTCGACAATCTGTAACGATGATACCTATTATAAATTATCTACATAAATTCTGTGCACTTAAAATGACCTTTAACTATATATATGCGATTAATGATTAACTTTTGATCGGTTATAATAGGCAAAAGAGACCAGAAAATAAATTAGAATTAATAAACGCGTTAAATAAGACAGGAATGAACATAAACTGAAATGAATACACGTTTTATAGACCTGTCATACATTTTTATTTTTGTAACAAGCCTTTCAACATAACGTATAATATACACTATATTATAGTACTATATACGTAGTAGGTATAATTGTCCTTCGCGGGGAATATAACAATTTACTTCCTATGATATATTTTTAATAATTTAAATAAAATCTGATCTAAAGTGTATTTTATTACGTAATAGGTACACAAGCAAAATATAATTTACAATTATCATTTTCACATGCATTTACTATTGTAATGCGTGTGAGAATAGGTATGTGACTTTGTGTTTCTCAGATCCAATAAAAACCATAATAAATCTAATTTAAGCATAATAAAATATGCTCGAAAAAAAATATGATGTTATGAATTGATTATTGACACGTACCCTATTCTTCTCTTGCAGGAAATTATACAAAGACGCGAAACACATTTAATTGATATTTTATGAATATAGGTATATGACGGAAATTGTATTTTATTTTTATTTATTTTTTATCAAGTACATGATAATATAGACCAATGTTTTACTGTACTTCGGTACAATTTATATAATGTAATCAAAATCGATCCATTGAATAATGTACGTTATACAGTTAAAATAATAATAATATATTGTAAGACTAATATCGTATTCACCTCTATATAGGTCATCTTATTAAAACATTAAAAACAAGTGCTTCCTATATATTTACTGTTTTGATCAACCGCACGATTTCTGATTTAAATATATATATATATATATATATATACATATATATAGCATATACAGACGATTAATTTAGTTAAAATATCTATATGTGTGTGTATGTGTGTGTGTGTGAGTATACCTATATACAGCTAATTTGTTTGTATCAACACGCGTTACGTAGAGTAAAAGTCATTGAACTAAAATACCTTTGTGAATTATATGTATGTAACATCGTTTGAGCTATAGTGTATCCAAACGAACGGCTATAATGTATCGAAATCCTTGTTCAATATAGAAATCGTTTTCAGCGAAACAAAACAAAATGTCTACATTTTATACGAGTAAAAACCAAATTTTTCTCAAATTCTAATAAAAATAAATTATTATTTCCAAAAAATGAGTTATAGGTACGCTGACTGTCAAATAAGTTGTATGTATAGGACAAAATCTATTCCACCATTCGGGACCTATTTTTATTTCGTTTTTAACGCTTAATTGTAATATAAAAATTCTGAAAATACCGTTCAGGGGCGGGCGGCGTACATATTAATTTGCGAAAAACATTATATTATTTTATATAGACACGTTTTCCGGCGGTTCGGTTGGCTCATAACCAAAAACTGACCGTCACCGGGCCAATTTCTATAATAATATTTTATATACCTATACGATAAATTATATTTTCATTATTAAATGCATTATTTGTTCATCACTGACGAAGAATTGAATGGTTTAGCGATGTTTTTTAGTTGTTCTGGAGTGAGTTTTTTAAATTTACGGATAAAAGAAAATATTTTAGGTATATAGAACAAATATTCATAGTACAACAATTTGGCGATGTCTGCACAACTCACGAGAAATCGCAAAAAATCATAACACACAGTGGCGTACGTCGGACGAGTTCTTAGGGATTGCAAAAACCAGTTTTTATTGCCCTTTTTCCATTAGTGCAAATAGAGAGTTAGGAAATAGCCCTTCCCTAGAATATATAATTTTTCAGGTATACCGATATACAATAAGTTTAAGAAAAAAATTTGCCTGATTATTTTTCGATTTATAACAATAATTGTTAATAATATTTTCAGTAGTTTATTTCCATTACGCCTAAGAAAAATACCGGGATAATGGAAAAATGATCTCTCTTAAATACCTACTTACTAAACTAGTATTTGCTATCATAAAGTAGTTCTTTATCTCAAAACTTCTATTTTTTAAAAAAAAAATATACTTTCAAAAAATATTAAAATAAAACACATACCTATAATTGTAAACCAACTGCGTTTCCCACTATGCTCAGAATATAAAAAACATACGCATAAAACTTATCTAATGCAAAAGGATTAAACCAAAAATAATCGGGGGCCACTAAATTTTCTAAGTGGGTCCCCAGGGCCTTCTTTTGGCTATAATACGTGCTGGTGACCGATTATATCGTGAAAAATGGTAGATTTCGAAACTGTTTTTATTTAGAAACCTTTTATTCCAAGCCATTCAACGGATATATTAACTATTTCATCCAATACCCACGGTACCCAGATATGTATACCAACCCTACACCTACCAGCACCTAAAAGTGATATTCCTCTGACACCGGGCGTGTACCGTTCATATATAACGTCTCAACTGATTGGTTGAACCAATAGTATATCAAAAGTTACCGGGTTGTTCGTCCTGAGTGATTTTTTGTACATATCCACTACACGGTATCGGTAGGATTTGAAAACACCATTAATTAATTTCAGTATAAATACATAAAGCTATACAATTTTAAATACATTTTTGAATACCGCCCTTTACCTATACACTATAAATCAGGGATCCAGTGGCGCAATTAACTCTAAAATCTTGTAGGAGAGGGGGACTTTACCCGTAGTATTATCTAAAAAAATGCAAATAATAAAATAAAAGCCAATATCAATTATGTTTGGGTGGACTATAGATAATTTTGGGGAGTTAAGCCCACAAAACCCCTTCTAGTTGAGTATAATATGCAGGGATTACCAACTAGTTTTTACGGAGGTCCGTTTTAAAACTCACTAAACTTTCCACAGTCCAAAACCTTTTATGAATTTTATATAATTTTATTTTAAAATGTTTAATATATAATATTTAATAATTGAAAATACTTAATACTATAATAGACTTGTACAATGTTCAATACACACTAAACATAGTTTTTCTAAAATCTGTTTACATTACAAATTATAACTATACCTATATTAAACAGTGTAACGGTGAATTAACGTGAACTGTCGATCGATTGATACACAAATCGATAAACCAATTGACACGTGAGATGTTTGATTCCGTGTTCAGTATAAATGATCCATTGGATATTGTATTAATAATTAATAATTTACGTCACCATAATGGTTTTTTCCCGATCTGTAATTATAGAAATATAAATATATTATCCATTATATGTTTTTGTTTATCATCGTATACAAATATATAACAATTTATTTACCAAACTATAAGGGTTCGTAAAAAATTTTCCGCCAGTCTTTGGCCCCTGTACTATGCAACCCATAGACTGCTGATAGATACGTATTTAGAAATATTTAATGTTATATTAATAAAAAAAATAAAAAAATGAAGATTTTTCGTTTGGCTTAATATATACTCTAAAAGCCTAAAAGAGTCTAATCCAACTAGAAATTTCTGATTGACAGATTTCCTTGGGGTGGGTATTGGAAGGCTTAACCTATCCTATCGACCTCCTCCCCCCATAAATACGCCATTGAATACTAGGAGCGTCAATAAACCAGCAAAGGCACATACGTCTGGAATGGTGAATAGGCCCTAAGGCTCTCCACTGACATAGCAAAGCAAAGTAAAAAAGGAGCGTCAATTGGGGGGTGGCAGGATGTGCGACCACTAATAACTTACATTTTGTTAATAATTAGCGTACCATTATCGCTACAACGAGCCGTCATAATTAACTTATATAATATGCACTATGTATTCATATAATAACATGATATGAATACTAATTTTAAAACATATATATTGTATATTTTTTTAATAATACGTTTATACGATAAACATATATAAATTTTTATATATGATATAGGTATCACTCTTTTTTCAAAAAAAAAAAAAAAATGCCCGGTTAAATGTTAAAATTGGTCTGCCCAAATTATCGCGCACACGCGGAACAAAAAGAAAAGCTGAAATTACGCCTCTGGCCTCCGTTAAATACACTGATAGTGACCCGTAACGATATATATGTGTATACCGCGACCACATAGTATATTTGACCATACGTTACCGCGGTTTACCATTGATCGTGTTAACACGGCATGTAAAATATATACGTAGTGTCGTGCAGAGTTCACCCGTACACTATCTGTACAGGTACACATTATTCACTCGTATAATTTATCCGAAGGGCGATGACGATGACGGAAACGACAGAACGTAAACACTGCACGGGGACGACATTGAAATAATTTCGTTCTTGGTCGGCACATAACGATATACATCTTATACACATTAGCAATTAAATCAAAATTGCATTCGTCCACCTTATAACATGTAATATAGGTACACTGTATTTTACTATATATATATATATATCAAACCACTTAACGTACAATACATAATTATTAAATGCGCCAATGTGCCGCAAGAACGCTATTGAACCCAAGTGAATTCCCAGCGGTGCTGCTATACAGACGGTCGTGTCGTCATGAAACTACAACAATATCTTGCGTTACGTAACAAACTCGTCTGGACCTTAAACGAAATACCTGTCCGGCTTTAATGATGAATTCGCGATGTTGCCCAAGGTTATATATTAACGTCAACCGTTGACTATTATTATAATGTATATAGACCGATCGGTAAAACGGGTACACCATTATTAGGTCCAAATCGTCCACTATTATCGTATATTTATTCGGGAAATAAACTTCCGGATAAAGTGATAATAGTGTATTTCAATGCAAAAGTTATTCGTTATAAATAGTGATACTAAATAGACGGTATATTAAACTATATATACGGAACAAGTTACAAAGGATTTACTCGATCGTCATCATCATTGGTCAATGTTGTATACTTTACTTTTCAGTTTTCAGAGATAACACTGTTATAAATAGGAGTCTGTATTATCAGAAGTTATTTGGCGAATGAATTCTATTGAAAAACCGGGTTTTAATACACCAACATACCAACATACCTTGCGATTTCATAATCGGGAATTAAAACGACTTTTTTTTTATACTATATAATAATACATTATACTATGTAGATACATTGCCCAACTATACGTCATACATACATTTTCCTGTAAACCAGTCGTTGTAGCCATAGACAATAAAGAATAGATAGGTAACTGAAGGGGGCGACATACTAAGGGGAGGTAATAACTGAGGCGAATTTTCATTATATTCGTATAGATAATAAAGAATAACAAATAATAAAATCGTGGAAGATAAAAACAATATTATATAGTTTTGTTTATTTAATTTTTTGTAGGAACAAGGAACGGAATAGATTAATTTTAATATTAAAAGAATAAGGAAAGAATTAACGAATTTCTACTTAAAAGGAATATTTACATAACACTGAATTTATAGTTAATAACAAAAAATATTAACTAACTAGTTGGGTATTAAACCCGTTAAAAAAAAAAGAAAGATAACTTAACTAAAAAAAAAACTAAAGTTTTTTTAATTACCTTACTCACCTTTCCCTATATGTGTGTCAGACTTGGGTAAAATACTTTTAAAATGTATTTTGAATAGGTACATTCTATTCCGAATACTTCCAAATAAAATATTTAGAATATATTTATAATGATTTATTTTCATCTATCTGTACTAAATTTAAATAATTAAAATATTAGGTAGTAATTATATTATTATTTAATTGAACTTAAACAGCGAATAATGTCTGTTTGAGGGGTTTTGATTATTTTAGATTCTGAGAGAACCATTTTCATTGGAGTCCGACTTAATTGTAAAAAACCTTTTCTTTTAAATAAAAGTAAATATACGAGTATAAACCTAAAAAGTATTTTTTTTTTTTTTTTTAAGGAACAAAATACATTTAAAAATTATTCAAAATACTGTATTAAATACTTATACATAATATACTTAATATTTTTTAAACTGCCCATTAAAATGTTACAATTTTTCTCCCTAAAAGCTCACAACTAGGAAAAAATCTGGAATAATTTCTCTGTATCTCAGTAGAGCCAGAGCGTGCGTCGCGGTCGCCATGCAATGCGTGTTACTCCAGAATATGTACTCGTATAACTACATACCCCAAAAATAAGTCTTATTTTATTCTAATATTTGAGAGTAATGTTTTTGCTCTCAAGAATTTTTAGTAGTTTACTACTAAAAAATTTTTAATAGTTTACTACTAAATAATTGTTAGTAGTTAACTATTAGAAAATTCCTAATAGCTTATTTACTACTAGTTAGTAGTTTACTACTAAATATTATAGAAAATAAGAAAAAAGAATACATTATACATATAGCAATAATTCAATATTATATATTATTTTAATAATAATACAATAAATCATTAATTATAATTCTTCTTCTTCTTCTTCTTTTTCTCTTTCGCCTTCTCTCTCAACTATTTGGGGTCGGCAAAAAGTCACTTGGTTCCTTAGGCTATCTCCACACCCAAGTACGCAATTTTGTTTTCCCCACGAATATCCGAGATGGGAAAACTCGCCTATATTCTTTTTAAGATTCCTCATACTTTTTTGACAAGTTTTATGCCGGCTGTCGACCTGGCGCAACCTCAATTAGTCGACTTCTACGACAGGCATGAGGAAACCGTGGGGGTATTCTTAGGCTCCTTCACAGGGCTCCATTAATTATAATTGTATATTTATATTAAAAATATTATCTCCATAAATACAAAGTCTTGATTTAAAAAAAAAAAAATAATTTTTGGAAACATATATATATTATATAAGTATAGGTACTATAGGTATAAATACTATTATAAATTATAATTACAAAATTAATTTATTAATATAAATCTAAACTACAGCCTGGTCTAGATGCGGCACCTGCAGGATTTAAATCGACATTTTTGGTTTTTTTGTGAAATTGTATTGTTCATATTGCTTTGTTTAACATTTCGTTATTTTATGTTTAAATACATTTTGTGTAAAATCTGAAATAACATAATACAAGATATGTTAATAATATTAATATATTTTAGTAGTTTACTATTGGACTCGAGTAATAACATAGTTGTTCGAAGTAGTAAACTATTAACTGTATTACAACTATTGGGAATAACTACTATAGTTTAGTAGTTAACTATTGGATTAAAATAGTAACTTAGTAGCTCTAAGTAGTAAACTATTAACCTACTACTAAAATTAATTAGTTTACTATTAGATTTTAATAGTTATTTTTCCTAAGGGAAATGTATGATAATTAATATAGTAATTATATACCAAATTTATAGTTAATAGTTTTATTTTTTCATTTTATCCGACATTGAACAACAAGCGCTGTTTGTTAGGCCGATACAATATATAAAATATTTTGACAAGACTTCTTGCAGTCCTTTTCGATATAAATATGAAAGCGGTTATTTGAGTCTCGTGCGTCGTTGTCGTATGTTTTCGGCGCTAAGATATCGGCGAGTATTTTGGATTCAAGTTAAAATGCTATGCTCAGTCGTTTCCGCACATAAAATATTATTACTGTTACAAATTTTGTAGTTAACCAGCAATCACATATACCAAGACATTCTGGACACCTATTGTAAAATCTATGGATACGCATGTCATCTAAAACAAAAAGTATAATAATAAATTAAATCTAATAATTCTACAGATACTGAAGAAAAAGAACCATTTTAAGATGTATATTGGTGAAAACAGAATGCGTGTAGAATTTCAAACGTTTTCTTTAATATAATACGAATACAAAGATTAAAGGTAATTTTTGGAAATATTTAGTTGCATTGTATAGTAGTATAAACATTCTGTTCTGATGAATAATTTTACACGTAAATTCTAAAAAAAAATATGATTCTGTACCGTTTTTCAACTGACAATAAACATATATCAGAGTTCACAAATGACAATGAGATCAAGGGTTATTTTGGTACAAACGCTGGCCGGATTCAGAATGGGGATCACCGTTTTTCACATTATTTATTTATAATCAAGTTATTATTATTAATTTTTATTAAATATTTATTATAAAACACTTTTACATTAATACGCACTTGTTTAAATTTTTATGACAGACTATTTCAATATTGTATAGTGTATCTATATTTATACTCAAAAATATTGTGTAATAATATATAAATATTTTTTAAAAAAAAGAACAGCCAATAAATAGCCACTAAAATACGTAATACATTATTATAATTAGTATACATATGGCAACTATGTATAGTATGTTCGACTCCAAGCATATATATTTTTTATAAATCTTGACAGTGGTGTCCATTGATTTGCCTATACCGTAATTTTTCCAACTATACAACCAAACTTACGCTACACTATATGCGTCTAAAATTCATACAATTTATCTAATCTCTTACTGTCTGCAGATGATTTTTTTTAAATTTTCATTTATCAAACTTTCTATTTCAATAAGATGAAATTCTGCTTGATAAAATACACAAAATAACCAAAAATATACAATATTAATAGACAATTTAATGTACAAAATTATTCTTAATCAATGTAAACTAAAATGTTTTAGAAATAAAAAAATGTGTACTATACTAAAGCGTGTGGTCTATTTAATATACAAGTCCAATGAAAATATTCAGAACGCAATTTCATTATTGTTTTATATTTGAAATAATGATAAAACATTAAAAAAATAAATAAATAAAATTAGCAGCGGGAGAGGGAAATAGGTACAAAAATAAATAAAATTACTAAAATCAATCTATATACATTATACATAGGTACTTTACATTAAAAAATTTCGTACCTGCTACATCAATTATTAGATTCATATGTATACTTTACACTATTAAATATTAATCTATAAACTATTTTATTTGTTTGTCGTCTCTATATTATTATATTATGTCGGAAGTATCGTTTCGTTCATATAATATTATATTTTGTCACTTTAAGGTAGATCCGATGACCTTTCTGGCCGCGAATAAATTGATTGATCAATACAACATAATTCCGTCTTGCAAATAATAAATTAATATCTATATATATTATTATATTATAGTAGTCTATCCATGACCGCAATGTGTATTAATGGCCACAATCCAAACGAAGTGATTACATCTAATCAACGTAATAAACAAATAGCCTAGGCATATTCACTTTGATTTTATTACCTATTGATTAAAATATATTACAGTGAATGCCGAAAATCGTAATTCTTCCGAACGGTGATTCGAAAAAAAATGACCAAAAAATTTGAAAAAATGTAAATTACGCCCATCCATACTCATATTATTGTAATACAATCAAAATAGAATCGGTTCAGATTTCGGTGGGAGGGGGGGTGTTATCAGTCTCAAATATTTATACACGTAACAATTATAGCATTGTTAGAAATTGTTCGATATGTTCAAATTTGTGGGGTAGTCATTTTTAATTTAGGAGGCTATGTGCCTCCCCCCTTAGTCTCTCTGTGATTTGCACTTATGCATAAAATACAGAATAGATAAACAAAACTGCACTCTGACACGTATTTAACATCTTATATTTAATTTTTTTACATGTTATTTAAAAAAAAATCAATTAAAATTATATTTTTTACATATTATAATTATATAAATATTATACAACTGTACACTACACGCAATGTTTATGCTATGTACATATTATGACAATATGAATATACTATCTAGGCATCAAAAAGATATTCGTATTAAATATTTAAAGACAATAAATCCTTGAAACAGGTGGGTCAAACACTGTCTAAGAATTTCCTAGTCCGGTATTTTACACTACCCATAGATAGCATATAATTCAAATTTAAAATACCTACTTTGCCAACTGTAGGTATAGTTATATAACCGGCCGTAACCAAACTGAATGGAAATTATGTTAAATTCGTTATTAATTTGCATGCATACATATATCCATTTATATATAATTAGTCGTTTTCCTTTTCATTAAAATATTATTGTTATTGTAGTATAATCATAATATATTACTCGATATAAAAATTAAAAATGCATACATAATATCGGTGATAATTAATCGATTAAATTATAATTATTATTACGCTATTGCCATAAATTAATAATTATATTGTGTATTTTTATATTATAATAATAAATAATAATAATATATTTTAACTGATAGTATGTATTATAGATGAAGAGTTACAATTTATAATAATATCATAGGTAGTATATTAATACATACTGCATGTATACGTACAGACTGGTTATTATTCATAATACGAACAATGAATTAAATTACTGATGTAGGTATACCTATAAAATAAGTGTAATATGACAAATTAAAGCATTTTTTTTTCAATTATAAACTATCTAAAATTTAGAAATAAAAACCGGTATCATATAGATACTAAATCGAAATGAAAATTGAAACCATAAAAACCTGATGACACGATATTGCAAATAAATAACGAAACGGAAAAAAAGAAAAATAGCATTGAAAATTAAAATCAAAACAATAAAAAGAATAACGATGTTAGCAAACATAATTATGACTAAAAAACGAAATACAGAATTGTAAATCGAAATTGACATCAAAAGTAATTTGGCAGCACATTATTAATCTGAGTTCCTATAGGTTATTCTTGCTTTATATTAATATTGAGTCCCGCATATTTTAATATGAAAATTAATGTGTTCAAAATTCCAAATTTTATGGTTGAAGACCTGAGTCCTGACTAAAACTAACAAATATATAGTATATAAAAACTATCACTGAGTTTAAATTCTTATAAAATCAAATTGTAAATAAAATCGAAACCAAAAGAAAAATAAAACTTGTAGGCACTTAATCAAAATCGAAATCAAACCGAAATGTTTTTTTTTTTTTGGTTTCAAGCTCCGCTACAAATGTGTTTTATCTTCTGTAAATGTTGATAAATTAATTATGAATGTTTAAAAAAAAAAAAAATGTTTGGTTATTGAATTAGAGCTCAAAGGCATAGTATAGAGATAGACACTGTAGGTAATGTTAATTGCCAAAGTGTGAAACAACGAAGACGTTTCACAATTTAGCCTTAAAGTATGGATAAATAATTACACATTACAGAATTAATTACAGATACCGATAGCGCGAACTAGACAAAAATATATAATTATTATTTATTAAATATATACCTATAATATGGCATTGACTGTAAGATACCGTTGATAACCTGTATTGATATTCTAATTTTTTTTCTAGGTTTGATATCGTTGATGTTGATTGGTGTTTCCGCACTCGTTTTGGGTACGCTAATCGCCGTGTTCGACCCGTTTCAAATAATTCTCAAATGGGTAAGTCAGATATCCATTAATTACAAATCATAATATATATATATAGGTATAATTTATATAGTAGGTAGCACGACAAAACATTGTACGTCATATTAATTAAAATACGGGCACATGTTAAGCATATTTAATATTCATAAATCGTAATAATATCTGTTTGTATACGCTGTATCCTGCAGGCTGCCAGTAAATAATATGTAGATATAATTCAAGGACCGAAGGACCCGTCGAGTTGATATGTTTGTTGAACTTCATGTCTATACGTTTTTTATCTACTGTCATTATATTACGAAATATAAATACTAATATGTGCATATTGTAAAGGTGCATTATGCATATAGTTTTAAAAATATTTTCACAAAAATAAAAATAAATAATTAACCGTCCGAGACCCGAGTGTTGTATTCTATGTCGAATTCATTTACATATCACACTAGGTAGGTATTATTCACCGCAATATTTAATGTGTAGGAACTAGCTTTTTAAGCATACCATTTGGAAATTCTACATGATTTCATATAAGTATATTATAGAGGTGGGTTGAACTAAAAATTGAGGTGTGAAGTTTAAGATCAAACCCGGACTCGAACCGAACTTTTAATCATGATGTCAAACCCTGAACCGATTCATCCAAGTACCAACTTTTCGTCGAGTTCGAACTTCTGATCAAATCTGCTTTAATAAAATTTAATTCGGTTCGACATTTTACTACTTAAGTTCAACTTTCAAACCCAAACCGAACTCTTGAAGTTTGGGTTCGATTTTTCGAATTTCGAACTTTTCGACCCATCTCTAGTATATTATTGTCTGTGTCTAGTTCTTCATCCGGAGTATATGAGACGCGTAGCCAGGGAAAGGGCCAAAGGAGATATAGCCATCCCATCGCCATTATCTGTACATAGATTGAAATGGTTAAAGATTAGAATTTATTTATAATAATAATATTATTTGAAGTTAAAGTTAATAATAAATCGCGGACTCAGAATAAAAGAGTTCTAACTGCCACTTTTGAAAAAACGGGGATTTTATTTTTTTGTAGATACCATTTTGCTAAATTTTTGCGCATTTATTAATGCATAATGATAAAAATTTCAATATGACTTAGGTATATTTATAGAGAGTTAATTGTCAGAATAAAAATGTTCTAACTCTGGATGAGGATTCTTATAGGTTAATTATTGCTATCAATTAATAACACTATTATTACTATTATTTTTATATATTTTTATTTTTTTACTCATTCTTTCTATTTTGTAGAATAAAATAGTTCTATCTAATATACTGTTTTTTAATGTTAAAATAAAAAGTTTCTACATCAAACGCAATACGCTAATGGTGCAGTAATATTATCCGGTATCTATTTATTGCATCGTGGATATGTACCTTGTCCCTTGTGAAAATATATAAACGACATTTATAGGTATAATATAATAAAATATGGACATAATACTGGTTATTGTATAGCTTGTGTGCTAAACAATACTTTCATATAATTATTTATTTTATATTTTCACAATATTTTCATACTACCGATTTATAACTATAGAAATACACTTACCTATTACTTTTTAAAATGGACCGAAGATGGAGAACCCAGAAATGATCAAGGTTGGAATTTTTTAAAATGAAACAATCACAGCAATATGATGAACCAGATGTTGTTCCTGATATTATAAATACCTCATCTGAGAGAAATGGAAACATTTTTTAACCCAGATAGTAGCTGGTACCTATCTATTTATTGTTGTATAAATGATTAATTTCAGAGTTATGTGAGACAATCTATGCTAAAACGGTAACTACTTTAGTAAATATTACGTAACACCACAAAATTATATAATTATATATAGTTACCCAGGAATATCTATAAAAATGTTCTTGTCGTTAACCACATCGCAATTTTTTTAGTACCTAGCTTATGCAACCAGTATTATATTTCAACTATTAAATTAAAATACCTTTAATTATTAAAATGATGGAGAGCGAATAATTTTCATGATATTTTTTCAAGGTTAGTAATACCACGTAATTTAAAAGTTATTTACAAAAGTGACTAAAACATTTTTATTTTATTTATTTTTTTTTTGCTCGGCCACTTGAATATAAACTTATAAAAAAATAAATAAATAGCTAAATTAAATTAAACTAAGGTTTCCATTTTCAATAGTATTTCTGAGTTAATATTGTTGCTAAGATAAATTAATTTTTGGGGTCAAAAAACGAAAATTCGCTCACCTCAAAAATTGATTGATATGTTTGAAACTATTTTATTAAGCCCACAATATAACAGTATTAACCTCGAGGATAATATGTGCTCTCCACATACAAATTTTTTTTTCTGGTTACGCAGCTGTCCGATCAAAACCAAAAATGTAAAAATGAACGAATCAAATAATTTTATTTTATTAATTAATCTGATTTTCTTCACTTGTCTGATTTTAAAACCATAGTATTCATAGGTATAAGTGTATTACATTCAACTACAATAGTATATAATATTATATAATCATGGGTCAAAATACTTTACCCTCTCAACCGTGAATAACGTCCCAATTATCCGGGTTATGAAATAGCGGGGTACCTACAAAATAATGGTTTTCCAAATAATATGACGTGCATTTTGACAGATTAAAGGTAATTAAGTTATTAGTGTTAACTAATGTGAACATTCCTCGTAACACAGTAGGTACGATAAAATCTACGTTATTGCTATTTTTTTAGTGTTAGATCGGTTCGCCAAACCGAATTAATGCATTAATGGTCCCGCACAAACAAGATATATTGGAGAACATAATGATATACCTAGGATCAAGGATTTTATTTATCAATCTTTTTCTTTCATGGCGAATAATCCTCTTTGTTAATTGAACATGTTTTTTACTTTACGGTATACGGCAACAGTAATTATGATACCAATATATACCAGTTTTCTACAGTGTTGTACGGTTGGTGTCTGATAGGTACGGTTTTCCCACATGTATCCTTCTTCAACAATTATTACTTCATGATTCACCAAAGAATGAACAGTAATTTTTACTTTATATTTATTACAATCTGTTATTTCTACTTGTATCGTAAAAATTACCTACACAGTTATTCCCGTCGCTGTATAAGTAGTGAATTACCACATTGTTTACGCTTAATAAATTAGTAAACTGTAAACTTGAAATAAATCCCGGAAGTTGGTGTTCCGTTGACGCACATGGAGGAAAAAATATATTACTCATTATTGTAATTACTAATAACACATAATATTAACTATTATTATTATAGGTAATTATTTCGTGTATAGGTAATTGATTTTTTATTTTATCCAATGAAAAATTAACGAGATATTTAAAATCTTCTAATGAGAATTTAAACACAAAAATACATTTTAATACACTTTATATTAATTTATAATTGGTCTTTATATTTAATGTTCATTGGTATATAATATATTATAGTCGTGTATAAGCGCACTCCATGGAGGCAATCGCCGGGGTGACTGACCCAGTGCATTGACTTAACGAGAACAAAAGTATTATATCGTCCCCATTGTGTCCGAAAATCATTTGGTTAAAATAATAGCTTATGATATGAAAATTTTCATCAGAAACAACGCCGGTGTCTATATATTACCTAAAAATATCTAATGACAAAATATCTGCCCATTTATGTAATATATATATAAATAGCTAGGGCTCGAATCAAAAAAATATATATTGTTTAACGATATGACAATTTAAACGTTACTTAATTTTTAGTCACCTTTTTACCCCTCACTAAATCCGTCTCTGGATATAGAACGATTTAATAAAATAATTTTGAGGGTGTAATCCACCTAGATTTTCGAACAGGAAAAAATGTCCACGCTATCATTGGGAGAAAAATAGGGGGGGGGAATGTAAATTTCCGTTTACCAAATATAAGATTAACACCACGAACTAAGATCTATATGGACTGGAAACGACATGGCAGGCGGGTGGTAGTGGTGCGGTCACGTTTTGAAACGGGGTTTCTTAAGTGGGGGGATTTTACGGGCTGGAGCGTTCCTAGTAGTATTTTTTAGTACTAGACTAACCAAATCTTTCATCACATTTATTTAACGATATAAGTATTGGTATATCCATGGCATAAGTAAATATTTATATAAGTAATTACTTATGCTATGGGTATATCGTGACTATGTTTTACATCTAGTTTTTTCAATAATTTATTTCCAAGATTTCATAGATATTTTGGGAACACTACTAACTGTATTTCCTAAAACAACTATTACTTCTAAAATTTTTACACTGCACTTTTTAGGCATTTTTAAATTTTACGAGTAGGTAAATGGTAAATAAAACGAAGTCTTAATATTTCTAAATATTTTTAGATAGTAGATTGCTATGTAAAAATATATATTTTTTAGATATATAATATATACTTAAATTAAGTTTGTACTACCTCGTCATTACGAATGTCAAGTTCGTCAATAATCCTATTTGGTGATTGCTATAAAAAAATATTTGTATATTTTTTAGATGAATAATTTGTTGGTGAAAACACAGAATAGAAAAGAAATAGAAAGTATTTGCATGAAGTTTTAA